>JAOXXN010000491.1:111013-130798 GCA_026770055.1 Myrmophylax atrothorax
ACCTGGCACACCACACACAGCACCTGGCAAACCACACACAGCACCTGGCAAACCAACCACGGCACGTGGCAAACCACACACAGCACCTGGAAAGCCAAACCCAGCACCTGGCAAACCACACACAGCACCTGGAAAGCTTCAGAGTCTTGAAAGGGTTCAAGTTGTTAAATTGGGTGTAATGAAATGGAATTAAATCTCCATTTTTAAATAACCATCATGTTCCCAGCATACATTTGGGTCTGTGACTAAAGGAAACGTAAATCCTGGAGATGAAGCTTAAAGAAATGCAAATTATCTTCTGAGGTGGGAATGTGGGCTGGAAGAAGCTTTTGTGGTGCACCAGGTCTCTGTCTGGTTTCATTTGCTGCTGCCTGTGGTGATGGTGACCCTGAATTTCCGTGGAGCACCCTCAGGTACCACCCTGGGCTGTCCATGGATCCCACGTGGAACCTCGGAGATGGCATTGGGAAAGCTGTGTGGCCACTGGAAGCACATTCCTCATTCCCACACTAGTCCTGGCTGTTCCAGTTAATGATAGTTTGGTTTCTGTAACTGATCCAGTGGTTCCCTTTGCAGGGGATGTGGGATGTCTCTGCACAGCACTGGGACAACCATCCCAAATCCAATGGATGGATGTTGACTTAAAGAGCTGCTCTTTCATTTGCAATTCCCCTCCTGGTTCCTTGTGGCAAGGCCACTGTGGCACCAAATCCAGCTGGGAATCGATCTCAGCATTGGCTGTTTTCAATTCCTACAACCCGAAAATCATCCTTTGTCCCTCAGTGTGTTAATAGTTACAAAGAGAATTGTTTGGGGACAGCAGGAGCTGCCTCAGCACTGGGGGCACTGACTCTGTTCCCTGACTGGGTTAGTCCTGTGGATGATGCACATGCACAGAGGGACAATGCTCGTGCTGAGCATGAGCCAGATCCAGCTGCTGCCTTTCCCTTCCCACCCTGGGATCTGTCCCCTCTGCTCTCTCCGCGTTTCCTGCCTCCATGTCCCTTTTCCTGTCACCTCAGGGTGCTGTCACTGCTGCTGCTGACTATTGGAAATAGCTCTTAATATCTATTTCAGCAGCATTTCCAAGGCAGCTGCAGCCTGTGTGAGGCATCCATGGAATCCTGAACTGGGTTGGGTGGGAAGGGACCTTCAGGCTCTTCCAGTTCCACCCCCTGCCATGGGCAGGGACACCTCTAGCCCAGATTGTTCCAAGCCCCATCCAACCTGGCAGCAGGAGGCAGCTGGAGCTGGGTGACCCTCTGGAGCTGAGATGTGAAGGACCAAATCTCAAATTCCCACACCTTGTCCAATGGGTGTTGTGAGGTGTGTGTAAGTCAGGTGTAAGTCAGGCTGACTTACAAGGTGCTGTTTGCATGTCAGTCGATGCTGCTCAGCCACTGAGGGTCCTTCTCAAGTCAGAATGGTTCCCCCCACTCTTCCTCATGGGAATCATCCTGGCTTGGACACTCATCATCCTACAACCCCCAAGGACAAAGTTTTCCCCCTCTGTCACTGGGTTATTGGCCCCTGTTGGCCTCAAATAACCAAGGGGCTTTGCAGACAAGCTCCTCAGAAACAAATCAAATCTGTGCCTAAACCAAATTCATGTAATACCTTAAAACTGGACCCTGTGAGTCCTGGAGCAGACACTGCCCAACAGAAAGCCTGGAGAGCAGTTCCTGCTGTGGGAATGGACAGGGAGTGGTGTGGGCTGTTCCAGTGGAAGCTGGTGTGGGCTGTCCCAGCGGGACCTGGTGTGGGCTGTTCAGTGGGACCTGGTGTGGGCTGTTCAGTGGGACCTGGTGTGGGCTATTCCAGTGAGACCTGCCCTTGGCTGGCGCTGTCTCTGTGCCAGGGCAGGCTCTGATGGTGGTGTTTTGGCAGTGCCCTGGACAGCCCCGGGCGCCTGGACGAGGAGCACCGGCTGATCGCCAGGTACGCCGCCAGACTCGCCGCTGAGGCCGGCACCGCTGTAAGTGACTCCCCCTGGTCTGGGAGAGGGAGGGGAGCTGGGCTGGGATGGACTGGGAGCTCCAGTCCCAGGGCTGTAAGGAAGGAGCTGGGCTGGCACTGACTGGGAGCTCCATTCCCAGGGCTGTAAGGAAGGAGCTGGGCTGGCACTGACTGGGAGCTCCAGTCCCGGGGCTGTAAGGAAGGAGATGGGCTGGCACTGACTGGGAGCTCCAGTCCCAGGGCTGTAAGGAAGGAGATGGGCTGGCACTGACTGGGTGCTCCATTCCCAGGGCTGTAAGGAAGGAGCTGGGCTGGGACAGACTGGGAGCTCCAGTCCCAGGGCTGCAGGGAAGGGTCAGTTCGGTGTGTCCAGCAGCGCTCAGTGCCCTGTTCCAGTAGGAGCAGGGAAATGGGATGGGAAACCAGAGCACAGATGATCCGAAATGAGGTCAGAGGAGCTGAGGGAATAAGCAGATTAGTCCTACTTAGGCCAGAGAGGAGATAAATGTGTGGATACCTGAGGAAAACACATCATGGAGCAAACGTTGGCAAGTGTGTTTATTCCAGAGGGAGGAGCCTGAGAGAGAGAAAGGAAGGTGCGTTCTGTGTGTGCAGTTTCTTACAGAAAAGGGAAACACCCAACCCATTTTAAATGGGTAGAAATAAATCCTGCTCTAACAGAAATTGCTACAGGAGAATAATGGGAATTTCCTGAAATTCCATGGAGTATTTTCAGGCTACCTGGCTGGGGAGATTATTTATCCATAGCGAAGGAGAGCAGAGTTTGCAGGAACCATCTCCCACGTTCCAGAATTCCCTTCAGTGTGTGTTCAGCCCATAACCTGCCTTTGGCAGAGGGATGTGAGCAGATATTTCTGTCAAACTTTGATCAAAACAGAATTATGCTTTTCAAACATTTTTAACTGGCAGTTCCCAACACCTCTGTCCAAGGGTAGAGTTGCAGTCTCAAGCCATTCCGTTCACCAGGACTACAGTCATGTTGAAATATTAAAGGGATAAAGTGCCAAGTTTCAGGTTTGGAGGGAAAAGGAGGAAATTTCCATATAACCATGTAAAATTCAAGTTGTTTAATGAGACAGTAAGTGCTGAATCACTGTCACGCTGGAAGGTGGTGGAACAATTCTTACTCATGACTTGACTTTCTGTGGTAGAAACGAAGTGTTATGAAAGCTCAGGAGTCACAAACTGGTCCTGGAAGAGCCTGGTGGTTGAAAAACCTGTGACTCACCTCAACCTGCTCCTGTGTCCATCGATTCTGGAGGGGGTCAAAAATGAATCAATTATTTGGGTGTACAGAGCAGCACTTGGAGTTCACTGAGGCTTTTCAGAGTCCTGTGACAAATTCCTGCTGGTTTGCACCCACATGAGTGCCATGGAAGGGCAGATGCCAGAGCAGTGCCAGGCACTGACAGGGATAGGGAAAGGAGGAAGGAGGCACAGCAGTGTGTTTCCATTGCAACTGGAGCTCAGCCACCAGGAATCTGAAGTTATTTACTGGCTCCACCATTTATGCCCAGCCCAGAAATGCCAATCAGCTGAAATGGAGGGATTTTTATGTTCTGAAGGAATCCGAGTTCAAAGGGCTTTGCTTCATGGCAGCTTCCCAGTATTTCTTATCCGTGGGAAATCCTCCTTCCATGTCCAAGTTGGCCATTGCAGCTTGAGGGGGAACATCCCCCTGAGCTTTGGGACAGTGTGAGATGTCCATGTCCATGGGGACAATGTGCTGTGTCCTCAGGTCTCACTGCCGGGGATTCGCTGCCTTTGGAGAATGAAATAGCTCAGATGTTTGAGCCACAGTCATGTTTTTATCAATATTCTTCTTGCAACATTAACACAGAGAGACAGGAGTGAAGGGGAGGCTGGGAAATTCAAAACCAAAAAAATAGAAGAGCAATTTTTTCATTCCATATGGAATTAAAATGGGGAACATCAAATGAAAACCCAATAGAATAAACATCTTGGAAATCCAGTAGGAGAAAGATGCTCACTGAGTATTGGATATTGAGCACAGGAAGGAATTCCTCCCCAATGAGGGTGGTGAGTGCCTGGCACAGGGTGCCTAGAGAAACTGTGGGTGCCTCTGGATCCCTGGGGGTGTCCAAGGCCAAGTTGGACAGGGCCTGGAGCAACCTGGGACTGTGGGAGGTGTCCCTGCCCATGGCAGGGGGTGGGACTGGATGGGCTTTAAGGTCCCTTCCCACCCAAACCATTCCAAGCTTCACTGAAAAGCAGGTAACACGTAACTTGGATGGCACTGGAGCTCCCTGGCAGTGACTGCAGAGACCTGGCCAGGCTGCAGAAATTCTGACATGGTTGAGCAGAGCCCAGGGCTGATCCTGGTAACACCACACAGGGGAGAGGCTGAGTCTGGTTTGGGGCCAGCCCTTCCCACAGCCAAGGCCACCCCACGACAGGGCCCTTCAGGGAAGGGACAACAGGCAGCAGAAACTGAAGCTGCCAGAAAGGGAATTCCAATGGTATGTTAAGAAAATCTTTTATCACCATGATAATGGTCAAACATGGTTGTCCAGGAGGTTGGCCAGAGAAGAACTGGGGTTTCCCTCTTTGGAGATGTTCAAAGCTCGACGAGAAGTTCTTGAGCAACCTGGAGCATGGACTGGAAACCTCCAGAGCCTCCATCCCACCTGTATTTTACTGTGAATCTGGACCTTAACGAAAGTGAAAAGGGGAAAAAAAGCACCACAAAAGATTTATGGAGTATTTGTCAGTGGAGATTTTAGAAGCAACATAGACCAGTATCTGCTGGGAACACTTGAGGGAGGCTGATATGAACAGAATTATTTCATGCTGTCCTCTCCAGCCCTGCCTGTCAGATGGGATGTGCTTTATTTGTTAACATGCTCTTACTGCTGGAAAGGCAGAGGGTCCCAGGGACACACTGTGCATAATCCAGCAGCCTGGTGCAAAGATTCTTACTCCTTCCTTTGAAGTAATCGCAGTGGACACTGGGAGTTGTCCTTGGAACAGTGTGGTCACTGGGAATTGCCCTTGGGACAGTGTGGTCACTGGGAATTGTCCATCAGGCAGTGTGGCCATGGGTCTGACTCGGCCCATCCCTTTCTGCTGTCTCTCCACTGAGCTGAAACGCTGGAGCTGTTTCTGCAGGGCTGTTCTGTGCCACGTCACTTCCCATGTGAGTGCAAATACCCCATGGACGTGGTCAGGGGAAAGGCCTTTGTTCGATGTCTGACTGGGAGAACATAATCTGAGGCAGATCTGAGAGTTAATTATTGAAATCCAGGCCTGTGTGTTGTTAAGGAAGGGCAGTGACTGGGGAGGAGGAGGAGGAAGAGGAGGCAGCCTCGGTGCCAGGGCAGCCATGCCGTCCTCCGCGGTGCAGGAGCAGCCGATGGCACGTGGGCAGGACGTGCAGCCTGGGCTGTGTCCACTCAGAGGGCTCTGACTGAGCTGCTCTGGTTCCCTCGAGCCACTCTGCAGACAGAACATCCCTTCTACTGACTCGGAGTGCTCAGGGCGGTGCTGGCCCTGCCCATCTGCTCTGGCAGAGCTGTGGCCCCAAACAGTGTCTGCTGCCTCGGCTGGAGCCAGAGAGGGAAGGGCAGGAGCTGCCTGGGTGGGTAAAGTGAAGGGAGTGGGAGGGAACTGCCCAAACTTCAGTTAAATCACAACGTTCAGGATCACAACTTCATCCCTTTGTCTCCCTCTGCTGCTTTGCTCGGATTGGCAGCCCGAGGTGAGGAACAACCTGCCGTTTCCTATCAAACATCATCTTTGGATACAAGTGGGGACTGAACAGCTCTCCTGCATCCCCGGCCCCCTTGGCTGCTGCCCCCTCCAAACCCCACAGCCACAGCCATGGCAGGTCCCACCTCAGTGGTGCCTGATCACTTCAATGCAGGTGATCCTGTGGGGTTTCTCCTGGTTCCCCCGGGCAGGTACCAGCACAGGTTGGTGTGTCCAGGCACAGCCAGGTGTGCCAGTTCCAGGTGTGCCCATTCCAGCTGTGCCAGTTCCAGCTGTGCCAGTTCCAGGTGTGCCCCTTCCAGCTGTGCCCCTTCCAGGTGTGCCAGTTTCAGGTGTGCCAGTTCCAGGTGTGCCCATTCCAGCTGTGCCCCTTCCAGCTGTGCCAGTTCCAGCTGTGCCAGTTCCAGGTGTGCCCATTCCAGCTGTCCCCCTTCCAGCTGTGCCAGTTTCAGGTGTGCCAATTCCAGGTGTGCCCCTTCCAGGTGTGCCCGTTGCTCCCCGGTCACAGGGTAGGCAGTGACCCCCCTGCAGGGACCCCACGCTGGGCTGGGCAGCCCCACTGTGGGGGCAGCCACAAGCACCTCCTAAATACAAGCTGATACTCAATTATGGCTGAGTGGGTAATTAGGTTGAGTTTTGTGGATGAGTTACAGTAATGAGGTTCTTGCCCACGTTGCTCTTTTTTTGAAAACTCTGTGGTTGCTCTTCCCTCAGTGTCAGGCACTGCTAAAAGCCTGTGATCATCTCATCTCATCTCACCTCATCTCCTGAAAGCTGCCCACAGCCTAAATAAGTCAGAGTATTCCCCCCCATGTAACTTCCTTTTCAGGTTTTAGGCATTATTGAATACATAATTTTAAATGAAGAATGAGTAAACCAGATTTCCTCTTGGACAAATCTGCAGCTTGGTTCTTGGCTCATTTCTTCTTCTCCTTGACAAACCAGTTAAATGAACCATTTGTGTGATTTGATGCCTCTTCTTTGCCCGTTGGTCATCCAGAGCCCACAGGGATGGGCAGCTGCAGTGCTGGCCAAGACTTTCCACGACACCAGCAGGTCTTGCACCAGGGAATCTGATGCCCAGGAGACTCAAGCTTTGCTGGTCTTTCACAGTTTCTTCCAAATCAGGGTGATGGGAAGTGCAGTGACTGCCAAACTGACCGGGGGGGGCTTGATTATACACTGTCATTAAGCCCCTTCTGTCACCCCAACCAGGTGCAGGGCAGGTGAGGTGGGAATGCTCCTGATGGCAGATACCACTCCAACAGGGAGCTGGAGGCAGCAATCCTTGGGGATCCCCTCCAGCTGGGGATACTCTGGTTCCTGACTGCAATTCCAGCATGGCTCACTTTCTGGATTAATGGCCAATTCATAGGAAAACTCAATTACAGTGCACAGGTTTCACTGGGCCTACATGATATGAAGGATTCTAAGTAGATTTTATGACCATCATATGGATTTTGTTGCTGACAGGAAACAGGCCCCTGCCATTTGGATAATCTCAGAGCTGTTGAGGCTTCAGCAGAAGTTGAGTTGTTGGGGGTTTTTTTTAGTAATTCTGACTTGCACTGTTGTCTCCCAGCAGGTCTTTGCACTCTTTGGTAAAAGGCCCTTGTAGGAGTGGAGTAGCAAAGGGAAACATCCCTGGAGTTCAGAGCTGCTGAGCAGGCAGGGGCTGAACCTGGGGGCTTTTAAAGCCTGGAATTGCAGCCATAAATCTTGGCAGGCACAAGTCATTCAGCCCTGCCTGGGGAGATGGAGTGCAGACACAGGAGTGCTGACTAGGAAATGAAGGGGTTGGCTTGGGTTTATTGCTTCTGAGGGCAGAGGTTTTAAAACCCACACACAACTTCACAGGGAGGGCAGGTACCCCCCTCAGAATAAATAGTAACATGCAAATGTGAGAATGGATTCTGCCCCTGGATTTACAAGAATAATGGATTTTGTCATCACAATCCCAGACACACCAAACTCTTCCAAGGTGACAAAAGTTAGAATTTGGTTTTAATAAAATGCTGGACAGAAATGAGAGCAGGGACTGCAGTTAGTCCAGCCCTGGCATAGCTGCTCAGGGTTCCAGAGTTCATTCACTGAAGAAATACCTGAAGCCCACAGGTATCTGTACTTTTGAGGGACACCTCACACTTACCTCTTTCCACCCCTTGCCATGGGCAGGGACACCTTCCACCGGCCCAGGCTGCTGCCAGCCCCATCCAGCCTTGCCTTGGACACTTCCAGGGATGGGGCAATGATGGTAAAATGTCCTTGTTTCCAAAGGCAATGACCATGTTTACATTTCATGTCTGTGGATGTTGTTCCTTTCCATGGGTGGTGTTTCCTGGCCTTCAGTGAGCCAGGGGGTTCCAAGCACCTGCTCTGTGTGGACAAACTGTCTGGGGGTCCCATCTGACATGGCACAACATGGGGGTCTGGATTCACATTCATTTAACATGGAATTGCAGCAGTTAATGCACTGAAAGGCTTCGCTTAACCCCAGTGTCACTGCAAGGTGGTGGATTGGGAAAGGGGAGAACTGGGACCTCTGGAAAGTACAAGGAGTCAGATCAGGTTCCTGCAGAAGCTGTGGGAGTACCTTCCTGTGGAGGTGTTTCTGTCAAGCTGTTTCTGAGCATTAGTGAAGCTCTGAGAGTTAAACCAGGGGATGGAGAACCTGCCTGGGGCACATTGTCAGCAGTGGGGAGTGTCCAGCAGTGCTGTGGGGACCACACCAAGCTGGAGGTTGTTCTGGACTGTCCTAGACTGAGTTGGTCCAGCTTCTCCTCACTATATGACAGGTGGGAAGGTCAGTGTTTCACTACAGGACTTCATGAGAAAAGGATTAACTGGATCTGTTCCCAGGAAGATCCCATGGGTGCTGTGGCACTGGTGGGTGTGGGGTCTTGTTTTCTGAAGGATTTAAAAACTGTGGCAAACCCAATTCCTCAGGTGGGTAGTGAGGATGAGGCACCCGGGAGCAGCCCCTGCCCTCAGCTCCAGGTCACCATCACCCAGCCCTCTCTGTGTCCCAGAGCTGTGCCAGCCCTCACTGTGTCCCAGAGCTGTGTCCAGAGCTGTGTCCCAGAGCTGTGCCAGCCCTCACTGTGTCCCACAGCTGTGTCCCAGAGCTGTGTCCCAGAGCTGTGCCAGCCCTCGCTGTGTCCCAGAGCTGTGTCCCAGAGCTGTGTCCCAGAGCTGTGCCAGCCCTTGCCATGTCCCAGAGCTGTGCCAGCCTCCGCCGTGTCCCGGAGCCGTGCCCACCCTGCAGCCTGCTCTGTCAGGCTGGAGCTGGGGCTGGATGCAGAGCCTGCCCTGCCCCAAGGTAAGGAGCGTTCTGACTGTGCTGTTCTCCCCCAGCCCCGCCCGCCCGCAGACCTGGGGTTCAGCTTCGATGCCAACAAGCAGCAGCGGCAGCTGATCGCAGAGCTGGAGAACAAGAACAGGTACCAACAGGCTTTGCTCACCCTTGTGCTGGGCACCATCCCTGTGCTTTGTTGTTGGGAACCCTTTGTATCACATTAACCAGACTGTTTACCCAGATCTTTTGTTGTAGGGTGGATGCCTCATTAACTGATTAGTTAGTCATTAACATCAATTAATTGAGGATGGGGATGGAGCTACCCTGTCTGTTCCCCAGGGAGTGGGTTGTTCTTCCCCACTAATCTTAAAATCTTGACCAACACTGAACATCCAGAGCCCGTTTCTCTCCTGTCTGCACAACCAGCAACGCTCAGGGTTGGGGGTCTGAGCACAGAACCCCCCGTGCCCTGGGCTGGTCCCACAGCGTGGGCAGCAGGACAGAGGGGATTGTGCCCCTCTGCCCCCTCAGGGCAGCCCCCCCTGCAGAGCTGCCCCAGCCCTGGGCAACAACAGCCCAAGGACGTGGAGCTGCTGCAGCCAGGCCAGAGGAGGCCCCGGAGATGCTGCAGGGCTGGAGCCCCTTGGGAGCCAGGCTGGGAGAGCTGGGGGGGGCACCTGGAGAAGAGAAGGCTCCAGGGACACCTGAGAGCCCCTGGCAGGGCCTGAAGGGGCTCCAGGAGAGCTGGAGAGGGACTGGGGACAAGGCATGGAGGGACAGGACATGGAATGGCTTCAAACTGACAGAGTAGGTTTAGATTACATATTAAGAAGGAATTCCTCCCTGTGAAGGCAGTGAGGCCCTGGCACAGTTTGCCCAGAGAAGCTGTGGCTGCCCCATCCCTGGAAAAGATCAAAGCCAGGTTGGACTTGGAGCAACCTGGGACAGTGAGGGTGTCCCTGCACTTGGCAGGGGGTGGAATGGGATGAGCTTTAAGGCCCCTTCTAATCCAAACTATTCTGTGCTCTGTGATCCAGCTGAGCACTGGCACATGGGACAGACCACACAGGAGGGATTCCCTGGCATTGCTCAGGGAAGGCAACAGCACCTTCTCTTTTTTATCTTAATTTCTTCACCTTCAGGGGCCAAGGGCCACCAGTGTGCTCTGGCCACTCTCTGCCTGGGGAAACCATGCTGAGCACCCTGCAACTCCATGGCAGCTCCAGCTGGAGCAGTGGTTTCTACTGGAACTCCTGGTGGAGCTGCTCACACCTTTCAGAGAGGCTCTGAAAGCCCTCCCTTCAGTTTAGTCCTCACAAACTCCTCCATGTATCTGCCTTCCAGGAGAGCTGCCCTTATGAAGGAACAGCAGAAGCAAGCAATTATTCACTGGCCTGCTCAGCATCTGGAATCCTGCAGGTTGCAAGGAATTTCTCCACCCAGCTGGCAATTCAGAGGCCTAAGCCATGGGGACTGCCTTGTCCAGATCTCCTCCCAGATGGCCATCTGCAGGCTGCAGAAACTCAGACATCACTCATCTATTGTCTGTCCATTAGGGGCTGCAATCTGTCCCCTGCCATGATAAATGAGGAATGTGGGCTCTTATCTGTGGAATTAGCTGAAGCAGGAGAGCCAGCAGGCCTGCCCTCCCTGCTGACCTCTGCCTGCTCACTCAGCTCCAGCAGCAGCCTGACATTCAAGGTCTGTGCTCCTAAGGCGGAACAGGGATTCCTGTGCAGTCCCTGTGCTCTGCCCCACTGGCTGCACTGATGCTGCTCATTTTGGTGAGGGGAAAGGTTCCCTGACAGGCAGCACATCCATAAAGTGAGAGGCACCATCATGTCTGACCTAGTGGTTCCACCAGCTGGTCAACCAGCCCCATCTTCTTGGCTCTGTCGGCGCGGATGTTCCTCCCAGTCAGCATCATATCGAAGGCAGCAGGGAGTCCCACCTGCAAGGGCAGAGAGGAGATTCCAGAGAGGGAGCATGCCACACACAAGAGCTGTGGAGCAAAGCTCTTCTCTTACTTACCATCTTTGGCAGCCTCTGAGTACCCCCTGCTCCGGGCAGGAGACCCAGCAACACTTCAGGTGTGGCCAAGACCGTTTTCTTGTCCTTCGTTGCTACTCTGTAGTGACAGGCAATGGCGACCTTTACAAAGGGAGAGACAAGGAAAGGTTTTCCTGGGAAACACCACAGGAGAACTGGGCATCCATCTCAGAGCTCTGTCCTACACCCTGCCCCAGCCTCCCTCCTGACCCCAGTTCCCTCATCCAACTGCCCCAATTCCCTCTGTGCTCACTGATGGATTCTTCTGGGACATGGCAGCAAACGGGTATGACATGAACATGATACTACCAAACTGAGCCAAGCTGGGTGTGAATCTCATCTAGACCACCAAGGGCTTAATGAATTCATGAGCATGGTCCAATCTACTGATCAGCCAAGATTCCTGGTTTATCCCTGACAAATCCAGATGTGTCAACACTGTGTGCAGAAAGCTGTAACTGCCTGAGAAATCCATACAAACCAAAGAGACTACTCCAAGGTTATTCTGTTTTAGTAACAACTCTGCTCCAGGAATTACCAGAGTCCTTCAGTTTACAGAAATCCTAGATGGAGACTCCCAGGCAAACCCTGGATCCAGCAGAAGGGGCAGGTGATGGAGCAGGGTGTGCAGGCAGGGAGGAGCCTGGCTGGGCCCCACACTCATCCCTCTCACAACAACCTTGTAAAGAATGGGAGTTGCTGGGATACAAGACTCACTGGATCTGAAAAGCAGCAATTTCCAGCCTGGACCCTGCCAGCAGCATTGATGCAGATACAATGCCTGCTGGGAACAGCCAGTTTTCCCTGGGACACTCTCATCTCAACACCAGCCTGGCCCACACAGGCTCATATTTGATTTGCTCTCTTTCCACAGCAGCAGCAGAGCCCCGAGGCACAGCCAAGCCCTGAACTTGGCACAAACTCCTCTGCATGATGCAATGAGCCCTCCTCAGGTCCCACATGCCTCTCACAGTTCTAGTCCTGCTGGCACCACTGGGATAGTCAGAGAACCTGCACCCTCAGCTCCCAGTGCTGCTGGGACAGCCAGCATTGCCCAGTACCTCCAGGCCTCCTCCCAGGCAGCTGCCACTGATGGCAGCAACGACGGGCTTTGGAGACTGCTCAATTTTTTCCAGCATCTTCTGTCCATCCTGAGAGAGCTGAGTCACTTCCTGAGCAGTCTTGCAGGCTTCAAGCATGCTGGGGGAGGAGAGAGGGATCAGAATGGGGCAAGCACTGAGCAACAGCAGGAAAATGAAAAGGTTTCAGGGACTTTGTGCCTCTTTGCCCACAGGCAGGTTAAGAGCTATTCAGGCCCCAGTTTTGGATCAGACAACACAGGGAGACTAAACCCAGCAGGGTAAGGCCCTGCCCACTGACACAGGCTGTGCCTGTGGCACCAAAGGGCACCCCTTTGTCAGGGCTCTGAAAGTCTCTGGGAGGGGACAAAGGGTCAGAGGGAGCCTCAAAGCACTTGCCAGGAATAGCAGAGCCCAGGATCGTTTTTTAGAGGAGCAGATGGCCAGTGCTCTGATGCCACACTCCATCAATTAGAGACTTTCCATGCCAATTATCCTCCTGGAGACCAGCAGCATTTGCCAGGCAGGAGCAGGAGGAGGCTGGAGGTGCTGGGGCCAGCAGGCACATCTTAACCACAGCCTGGCCCCTGCTCTGCTCACCAGCTCTCCCCACCCTCTCCTTCCCACCTGCACAGGGACCAGGCCTCTGCCCCGCACAAGGGCAGCCAAAAAGGCAACGAGGTTTCGGAGGGTCTATCTGTAATTCACCTTCTTTCCTCAGAGCTTTCTGGCTTTCCCTGTCTTTAACCAACTCTTCTGTCCTGTCCAGTGTCAGTCCTGGGGGCCAACAGCATTCCAGGCCCCAGTGAAAGCACCCACAGGATCATCCCACACCCTGGAAATGCTACCCAGGGAGTCTGCTGAGCACAGGGCAGAGTTCCAAACCCTGCCCAGCCAGGGGCCAGGCTGGAAGGCTGCCAGGCACTCCAACCCAGCTTCAACGAGTCCTGCATGTAAATGATCTGCTCTTGTTGTGTCCCAGACCGAAGGACAATGCCCCCCCTGCATCAGGATGGGTTCCCTTGGCTGCACCCCAAGTGCCACAGCAACGACTCGCCATGTCCCTCTGTGTCCAGCTCTGGCACCCTGTGCACAAGGATTTCACTCCCAGCCTCTGGATCCAGGTCTGGCACTCTGTGCACAAGGATTTCACTCCCAGCCTCTGGATCCAGCTCTGGCACTCTGTGCACAAGGATTTCACTCCCAGCCTCTCTATCCAGGTCTGGCACTCTGTGCACAAGGATTTCACTTCCAGCCTCTGCCTCACCCTGGGGTGATGGCAGGGACAAGCTGCTGGATGTCACTGCACTGCAGGGCCTGGGTGCTGGGATCCAGGGAGGGCTCCCTCAGCCCCTGCCCCTGCTGTGCTTACTTGAGGTCTGCCCCAGCAATGAAGCAGCCTGGCTTGGAGGAGATGAGGACGGCGCTTTTCACGGCCTCGTTGGCCCAGATCTCGTTCATCACATCCGTGAACTCTGCGCTCAGCTGCTTGGACAGAGTGTTCACCTGCAACAGCAAATCCCCGTCAACAGGAGCTCAGCTGGAGCCCAGATGTGCTCTATGTTAGTTCAGCCTGTGCTGGAATACAGGGAGAAAACCCACTCCAATATAAAGCCCTGCAGCTTTAATTAGGAAGCTCCTCCTTAACCTCCCCAACAGTGGGTTTGTGCCCTCAAACACTGATTTTATGAGCTTGTAAACTGTTTTTTTCTGTATAATCATAGAATCACAGAATGGTTTGGGTTGGATGGGGCCTTTAGAGGCCATCTCATCCCACCCCCTCAATGAGCAGGGACACCTTCCACCAGACCAGGCTGAAGATCTCTCCAGCCTTACTGAAGGGTTGCAACAAGCCAAACAAATCCAGCCTGGGTTCTTCATACACCACCAAAATCCTCTCATAAAATAGGATGTTTCAAAGCTGAGACTGTTGTTGCTCCTCACAAGGAAGGAGTATATTCTAAAAAGTTCAGGTCTGCAACAATTAATACAAGATTTTTCATAGCAGGAGTAGCTAAATCTTTCTATCATGTATAATATCAGAGCAGCTCAGCTGCTTAGCTTTAAAAACCAGTTTCCTATTGCAGGCACTACAATTGCTTCATAACAGAGCATTTCCATCTGTGAGATGACATCTGAAATTCAGTACTGGTTTACAAGACTCCAATATGCATTTTTAGATGGTTCCTCAAATGTCATTTACAGAAGTTCCTGCCCTCCAACACCTGAACCAACTGCAGCTGTACTGACCTACAAAAGAAAATTAGTTCTATTTATACCATATTCATGATAAGAGAACCAAAAGCATTATGTGGACACACTCTTTAACCTTCTTGAATCCTGGAACGTAGAATTTTTTTAAGATTTCTTTAAGACTTAGAACTTCCTAAGACCTTGTGCCTGGGAGAGAGATAAGTCAGCTTAGCACACACACAGCGTCCCATGAGGCATCTCCAGGTGTGTCACTAAACACCCCAAATCTCCTTCTCCTATTTCTCCTTTGCTCCCAACTCTTTAAGGCTGCAGGTTTGGAAAGTTCTTAGTCTGAAATGGGAATTTTCAGTACCTTGGAATTTGGTGTGTTGAAACGTACAACAGCAACATCCCCTTTGATATCACAGCTCACGTGGGTCCTGGCTGCAATCAAACACAAACGTGGGGTCAGCCCGTGCCCAGGGCATTCAAGGAATACAATGAATTGATGGGAAAGCTTCCCACTTACTCTGGAGGGCAGTGGAGGTGGAGATGTTCCGGCAAGCGTAGCCTAAGGAAAGATGGTGCAGATGTTAAAGGCATTCTCAGCAGTCTCAGCTCAACTCTCTCCCAGCTCCCCTCGCCTGCCAAGGACGGCGCTTGGAAACCCTGAGCATGGGCCAGTCCCCTCCCTCACGGCCTGACTTGTGCCAGAGCCAGAGTCCAGTAGATCCCCCACTACTGCAGTGACCTTCCCAGCACAGATCCCACACTGCAGCTTCCAGCAGTGCCAAAACAAGAGGAGAAAAACATGAAAGGCTCCTCTGCAAAGGACTGACAACAGATGGAGCAGGTGGCACAGGGCAGTCTGCCTTTAGGATGCTCATTGCAGCACTTCACATGCTGAACCAGGGACCTTCCTGCACTTTGGGGAGTTTGAAGCCTGAATGTTCAATTCCCTGCAGAGCAAACACAACTGTCCCAGGGTATTTCTGGAAAAACACACTCTGGTGCCGGGTCAAGAATTACGTCACAGATCTCAGGGGGTACATCTGGAAGATCACAAAGAGCTAACAAAGTATGTATCCTTGCCCTCACCTATCACCAAAATAGTCAGAATCCCAGACTGGTTTGGGTGGGAAGGGACCTTAAAGCTTGTTCCACCCCCTGCCATGGGCAGGGACAGCTCTCACTACCCCAGGTTGCTCCAAGCCCTGTCCAGCCTGGCCTGGGACACTCCCAGGGCTGGGGCAGCCACAGCTTCCCTGGGCACTTGTGCCAGGCCCTGCCCACCCTCACAGCCAAGAATTCCTTCCCTGGCCTCTCACCCACCAGCACCCCAAGTCCTTCTCCCCAGGGCTGCCCTAAATCCCTTCTCCTCCCAGCCTGCACTTGAGCCTGGGGTTGCCCTGACCCAGAGGCAGCACCTGCACTTGGCCTCACTGATCTTCATGGGGCTGGCACTGTCCCACCTCTCCAGCCTGTCCAGGCCCCTCTGGGTGCCAGCCCTTCCCTCCAGCATGTGCCCACCCCACACAGCCTGGTGTCACTGGCCAGCTCGCTGAGGGTGCACCTGGTCCCACTGTCCCTGTCCCTGATGTCAAACACTTTGGCCCCATTCCCACCCCCTGGGGGAGTGCTCCCTGCCACTGACCTCCACTGGACACCAAGCCACTGACCACAACTCTGAGTGTGACCATCAGTCCCTTCCTTGTCCATGGAGCTCAAATCCCTGTCTCTCAGCCTGGAGACAAGGTTGCAGTGGGGGCAGTGTAAGTGCTTTGCACAGGCCCCAGAGCAGCTCAGTCCCTGTCCCCTCATCCACCAACACCACAGTCCTGTCCTACCACACTGGATTTGTCAGGCACGATTTGCCCTTAATGGAGCCACACTGGCTGTCACCAATCACCTCCTGTTTTCCATGTGCCTTAGCATAGTTTCCAGGAGGATTTGCTCCACAAACTTGCCAGGCATTGATGTGAGACTGATATGCCCTGTAGCTGATCCATCTCTACTCATGACACACAGAAGTGCCCAAACGTGTCTTGTTCCAGAGCCCTCATAACACCTGGAGCACAGGATGAACAAGTTCTGCCCACAGGTTTCTGACTCACGAATCTCCTTTCTCTGCTCAGAAATGGTGTTTGGCCCAACCACCTCTCAGAACATGAAAGAAGCCCAGTTCCATCCCAGTGACCTGGCACCCTGAGGATCCCCTCACACAGCCCCAGGCTGAGCCCCTGCCAAAGCTGCTTTCAGCCCAAAATCCAAAGTGTGACTTCCAAAGCTCCACATGCACCTGCACCAGCTGGCACAGCCAGGGGAGGGATCTGCTCAACGCTGATCAAACCTTTAGGAATGAAACCTTCCCATCCCAGCAAGAAGGGAGAAAACCCAGGACAGGGAGAACCAAGTGCAGCCCTCCCCCTGCACCCCCAGCAGCTGCTGCCCCTGCACAGCCCCATGGCACGGGCTCAGGGCTGGGGCCCTGCTGCACTTTGGCCTCCATTCCACCTTGGCCGGGGTGCTGGCAGTGGGGACTGACCTTTGCTCTCATTCCTGAGCCCGGGATACACCGTGGGGATGGAAATTCAGTGTCAGGCTGTCCCTGCAAACAGGTCTGGGGGGTGTGTGTGTGTCATGTGCCCACAGGAGCATTTTATAAACAAAGTGAACTCATTTCCACTCCAAAGCTACTCAGGAGTATTTAATTCCCACCCCGTGATTGCTGTATCCAACACTGATTTCCCTAAACCTTCTGCATGCTGCAGTCAGGGACTCCTGGAAACAAGCACCAGTATTCAATTCCCACAAAACCAAGCACGGCCTGACAACAGTTTCTCAGCTGAGATGCTGCTCAGCAGCACATGATGCACCTTTAACAGCAGTATTTTAACCCAGTAACAGCCACTCAGCCTCTTTAAAAAGAAAGTAAGGGCTGAACTATCTCCCTGAATCCCTTCACTCATTCCCTGGAGCAACCTGGTCTAGTGAAAGGTGTCCCTGCCCATGGCAGAGGGTGAACAGGATGAGCTTTAAGGTCCCTCCCAACCCAAATCAGTCTGGGATTCTTTAAGATTTTTCCTCTTTCTATGGCTTTCCTTTGCCATATCACTTCCCAAACAGACTCCATCCATGAAAACCTGCAACCTTGAATTCTTGTTTGCCTTTCCATTCTAGCAGAAGACATGAAGCATGAAAAAAGCAAATCAAGGTAACAACTGGACAAATCTCACTCCATTTGGATCTAAACTCTTTTGGGAAATGTTCTGTCAGCAGAGGAACAGCTGGTTAATGTTTGAGTGAGGCTTCTTAGGCTGACAGTGGTTTATTTTAGAGTCCAAAATATTTGTGGAAAACAACTTTCACCTCTGAAACCAAAGCAGCTCCCTGGTCCCAGTCACTGCACATCTGCTTGAGGAGCTGGTCCATTCAGCACTACAATGGGAATGTGCCAGGAC
This sequence comes from Myrmophylax atrothorax, assembly GCA_026770055.1. Taxonomy (NCBI): domain Eukaryota; kingdom Metazoa; phylum Chordata; class Aves; order Passeriformes; family Thamnophilidae; genus Myrmophylax; species Myrmophylax atrothorax. Next base: position 128,797 of record JAOXXN010000491.1, read on the forward strand.
TGGAGCTGGAAAATCCTCTCCAAAATGCCTCAGGAAGCAGCAGCCTGTGTGCTTCCACCATGTCCTACCATTCATTCCAGGATCAAAGCCCTGGACATTCATTCCAGTCTCACTCCTGCACTCGCTCCAACTCAAAGACCATCTAAACACCAGGACAGCAACACTTCAGCTGCTCTCAGGACTTTGCCAAGGACTTGGATGCAGCAGAGAACAGACAACACCCCTTCCCACAGCCCAGCCAGGACCTGCTCCTTCCCACTTTCCCTTTTCCCTGTTATTTCCTCAAACACTTCCCTGCCCAGCACTTCCCCTTCCCACCCTTCCACTCACCCGGACGTGGCACACCACTGGAACTGGGAACAGCATCCATGGGTGATGGCTCAGGGGAAAAGCCTTCCTCCAGCCCTGGAGCACCCCGGGCCCCAGCAGGACGAGCAGGATGAAGCTCAGGACACCTGGCCACACGTTCAGGCTGTCCCTGGGAGCTGAGCATGGAGCTGTGACCCGTGGGATGGGCAGCTCCTGACAGACTGAGCCTCCCTCTGCTCCAGGAACCCACTGGCACACAGATGTGGCTCAGCAGGTACAGCCAGCCCTGGAGCTCCCCTGGCTCCTGCCTGCTCCCTGCCCTTGGGCTGCCTTGGAGAGTTTACAGCCCTTCCCAAACACTTTGTTAGGCAGAACAAGTGTGTTAATTATGGGCAGGGTCCTCAGAGGGGCCTCAAGGCTGTTTGTGCTGAAGAGCTTTACCAAGAACAAGAGTTCCAACCACCAGGAGCCTGAGAACTCCCTGCAGTTGCCACAGGTCTCCTCATCAGTGACTGCAGTGCCCTGTCACGTAGGAACTCGCTCCCATCCTGCACGTAACACAGGGAAGTGGAACTGTTTAGGCTGGAAAAGACCTTTCAGAGCACAGAGTCCAGCCCTAAGCCCAGCACTGCTGAGCCCAGGTCTGGGTTTAAATGAAAAGCTGCTGGATTTTGGGTCACCATCGATGGCAAACCCCAGGCCCTCCAAAGCACAGGAACAACTGGTTCCCAATGCCTCCCAGGCAGGACCTTTGGCCTTCCCAGGGCTCCTGGGGACTCCCTGCCTTGGTAGCTCTGCCAGGAAGCACCAACACAGCACTGTGAACAGGCAGGAGAGTCCCAAAGCCCTGCCCAGGCCAGCAGTTGGCAAGGGAGATGCCTGAGCAAAACCATGGAATCACAGAATGGTTTGGTTGGGAGGGACTTTAAAGCCCATTCCAATCCCACCCCCTGCCATGGGCAGGGACACCTCCCACTGGCCCAGGGTGCTCCAAGCCCTGTCCAACCTGGCCTGGGACACTCCAGGACTGGGGCAGCCACAGTTTCTCCGGGCACCTGTGCCAGGGCCAGCCCACTCTCACAGACAGGAATTCCTTCCTGATATCCCACCTATCCCTGCCCTCTGGCAGTGGGAAGCCATTCCCTGTGTAAATAGTCCCTCTCCACCTTTGCTGCCAACTCCCTTCAGACACTGAAGGGCCACAATTATGTTTTTGGGAGCCTTCCCTTCCCCAAGCTGAGCAATCCCAATTTTCTCAGCTGAGACACTCTGGAGCACCTGGAGACACTGACAGGATGGGCACACCCTCCCCACCCAGCAGGGACACTGGGACCCCTCCCCAGGGATACACCTGCATGCCTGGAGGGCAGGCAGGGCATTTGAACACCCAAGGGCACAGGGGCACCCTCTGCCTTCCAGGTGGGCACAGGGGGCACTGGGGACAGGCACATGTGTGAGGGCACAAGGACACTCCCTGTGTATGAGCTCATGTGCCAGGACTATCCTGCCTGCAGGGTCTGTCCCCCCTCAGTGCAGGGACACAGGGACTGCCCAGAGCTGCACACAGATCCCCAAAGGGACACAGGGACTGCCCAGAGCTGCACACAGATCCCCAAAGGGACACAGGGACTGCCCAGAGCTGCACACAGATCCCCAAAGGGACACAGGGACTGCCCAGAGCTGCACACAGATC
>JAOXXN010000491.1:139330-150048 GCA_026770055.1 Myrmophylax atrothorax
GCTCTGGAAGGTGAGGCAGAGGAGGGGCAGGAGGAAGGCTCTGGAAGGTGAGGCAGAGGAGGGGCAGGAGGAAGGCTGGGCAGGGACAGCTCTGGAAGGTGAGGCAGAGGAGGGGCAGGAGGAAGGCTGGGCAGGGGAGGCTCAGCCCATACATGGAGTAGGTCTGGGACACGCCGCAGGTCGCCCGGTGTTTGCTGTAGTATCGATTCTCCAGGTCAATCTTGGTCTCTCCGATGAGGTCGTCGGTGCCCACCAAGTCCCAGTCGTACACAGCCACCGTCAGCATGGACTCCATGGGGAAGGTGGCCTCGATGTCGAAGGATCTGGGGCAGGGGAAGGAGGGAAAAGCTGCTGAAGGGTCTGGCAGCCACCCAAGACTGACCCGTGGGTGAGGTGGTTGTTGAACTGAATCTCTGGCTGGGCTGTGCCAGACCCACCAGCCCTGGACAGGAGGTGGCCTGTCCTGGATGTCTCAAGTTTGTGTGTCTTACTGTTACTCAGATTTAGGTCTAATCAGTCCTAAAGTAGAGATTTGATCTCGATCAGAGCTGGACATCTCTTTAACACCCAGTATTGTATTAACCACATGTGGGCAAAGAAGGACATCCTGGAGGGAGGACACCCCCACTCCTTCCAAGGGAAGTTCTGTGGGATGAGTCCTGTCTTTCCAGCTCAAGCAGCAGCTGTGGGACAGCCCAGGTGCAGGTCCAAGGGCTGGAGTAAGTCTGTGACCCCCCCCCAACTGGCTCAGAGCTTGGCTCAGGCTCAGCTCAGAACTTCCAGGCACAGACAAGGCAACAGGGCTGGGACAACTCACTTCCCAAAGACAGGATTCAGCTGCTTGGAGATGTAGTTCTCCTTGTCCTTGATGTCTGTCTTCCCCAACTTGATGGCAATGTAGGGGTCAGCTTTGCCATTGATGTCAGCTGGGTGAAGGTCCGTGGCCTGGGGGGAACAGGTGAGGTACCTCAGTGCTGTCCATGGCAGGGGAGAACTCAGGGATGGCCCTGTTTTCCACCCCTGGGGACACCTGGCCTTGCCTGGCCACTCCAGTCCCCCCAGGCAGAGCATCTTGGACCAAACTGGGGATATTCCTGCCCTGTGTTAATCCCTGTCCCTGGCTGGGGCCAGGCTGGGCCTGGCTGTGGCCTCTCAGAGACATCACCACAGTCTCTTTGGGCATCTCTTTCATCAGTGGCAAGAAACACCTTCTAAAAATGTCCCCCAACAACACCCTGACCAGGGTGTCCAGACGACTGTCCCCTTCCCCTTTTGCTCTCTCCACCCACCACATTGGGTTCTCCCCCAAAAAGGGAGTGAGGACCCCCAAACTCTCCAGTCCCAACCCCCATCAGGACACAGAAGAGCAGATGCCCATGTGAGGACACATCCACCCAGTGGACTCATCCACCCAGTCCTGGCTGGTGCTGGTGTTGGCCAGGCTGGTGTCTCCTGCTGGAGCCTCCATCTGTTGCTGATGGACAGAACATTTGCCATCCCAGTGGGATGCAGCACCAGCTGGAGCAGCAGATGTGGCCAAAAGTGGGTTCCATTTGTAAAACACTGGGACAGGGTGGCAAAGAGCAGCCCAGGTGCTTCCAGACTGATGGAGATCCCTCCCAAGGGCCTGGCTGCAGCACCCCATGCTTGGGGGGTGACTTGTTTAGGGATCAGGAAATGACTTTTTCCAGAGCACATTCCATATGTAAAGAAACAACAAGCCTTAGCTGGATCAGCTCAATAGTCATGGAGTGAGTGTTCAGGGAGGTGCCGTGTCCTTCAGACAGGGCTGGATCCTCCCAGCCCCCATTCTGCTCTTTTTCTCCCATTCTCTCCCATTTTCATCCCATTCTGAAGCATCACTGGGGTGGTGTCATGGCTCTGTAAGGAACCAGCCCCTCCCAGTCCGGGCTGATCCAAACTATTCCCTGGAGTTCAGCACCAGGATGGACACACTGAGCCAGATGTGCCAGATGGGAGGTCTCTGGGCCTGGCAGGAGCTGGGACCTGTCCTGCTCCCAGTGCTCGGAGCACACAGCCATGGAGACACCACTGAGGTCCCCACCAACCTGAACAACCTGGCCCAGGGAAGGTGTCCCAGGGGATTGGAATGAGATGCTCTCCAAGGTCCCCTTCCAAACCCAAACCCCACTGTGATCCCACAGTCAATGAGCTGCTCCAGTCCCCAAGCTGCCTCTGGGGTCCTGATGCACCAAGAGCTGAATCCCACCATCCCCAGGGAACTGGGAGCAGCTCCTGGGAGAGCAGCATGGCAGGAATCTCGGGGTCACCCCCCTGCCCAGCCCAGCCCAGCCCAGGCCCCACTCACCCTCACGATGTAGACTCGGACCAGCACGTTGATGGGGTCATTGCTGGGGATGCCCTGGAACATTCCGAAGGTGGGGTCGTATCCTGCCTCCTTGGTGACGTCATCGGGCAGCGGCACTTTGTACACACACATGGAGCCCTGGAGAGAGGGAGGGCACAGCCTGAGGGCAGCCCTGCTGCCCAGGGGCTCGGGAGAGGCAGACCCACCCCAGAGCAGAGATCCCAGCCAACATCCCCGTTCCTGAGGACTGGAACCCACCTTGAACCTGCCCACGATCCGCTCCTCCTCCGTGGCGTTGTCGTCGTTGTCCCCGATCTTCCCCCGCAGCAGGTTGAAGGTGTGCAGCCAGTCCTCAAAGTTGTCAAACTCTGATTCCAGCTCTTTGTTGAAGACCTGAGATGACAGGAAGTTAAAGGAGGGGAATTTGGGTTTAAAAAAAACATGGTGAGGAAAAGATATGGTGAGTTCTCAGTCAGCTTGGAACAACCAACAGGACAAGAGGAAACGGCCTCAAACTGTGCCAGGACAGGGACAGGGGGGAAAGGAAAGGGTGGTCAGGCCCTGTCAGGGGCTGCCCAGGGAGGTTTGGAGTGCCCAGCCCTGGAGGTGCCCAAGGCAGGACTGGCCATAGCACTGAGTGCTCTGGGCTGGGGGACAAGGTGGGCATCGGGCACAGGGTGGACTCTGGGTCATCTTGGGGGTTTTTTCCAACACCAGTGATCCGGGGATTCCATTAAAGTTGTTACCCATCAAAATACAACATGGGTTGTTCTTCCCCTGCTGTGTGTGACAAGAAGGGGAAGGTGCAGAACTGGTGGGGTTCAGAAATGTGTCTGCTAAGCACACGTTGCATCACCTGGCCAGAGCCAGAGGCTGGAGAGGGCCCTGAGTGCAGTGGCTCCAAGGGGTGAGTGTCCTGCTCCCTGCAGCTCTCCTGGGCATCTCTGTCACTCCCCAGGCGTGGGCATGATCGCAGCAGGGCAGTGCGACGTGGTGGTGGCCGGAGGGGTCGAGCTCATGTCCGACGTTCCCATCCGGCACAGCAGGAAGATGAGGAAGACGATGCTGACTCTGAACAGAGCCAAGACCTTGGGCCAAAAGCTCTCCCTGATTTCCAAAATTCGCCCTGACTACTTTGCCCCTGAGGTATATTTTTTTCTTCTTTTTTTTCAGGTATTTAGATATTTAGCTAAACTGTTTCAGAGGAAGGGTAGACCAGGGTGGCTCAGGTAATTTTTTAAGCCTCAGTGGAGAGGATTTAAGAAGTGTGAGGTGTCTGGGGCTCACTGTGATCTATCTCTGTCCTCTGCTTTGGGTTAAAACAGTTGATTAATGCATCTCACAGCATTTGGGACTCTGCTTTTAATTCTCCTATTTTCAGCTTCAGTAAACCCAGTTTAGTGCAAAACCTCCCTCTCCTTCTGCAACTCCTGGACAAACTGTGCTAGAGATGACAGAAACAGAAGGTATTTCCCCTGAAGCTTATTCAGTGGTTCTAAAGCATCAGAAGAGTTTTGAGTTAGAAGAATTTTCCTAGATAATAGAAGTAACCTTAGTGTCCAAGAGGAATATCCTCAATATATGAATATGAGATCCCAAATCCACATAAGATACGGAAATTGCAGACTTGAAAGCACACAGGGGTTTTCTGTGTGCTGCTGGAAGAATTAAAACTAAGCCCAAATCGCCTCTTGGCTCTGATTTTGGATGAAGGTGTGTCTGACAGGAAGTTTTAAGGTCCCAGGTTGTGTTGTTTCAGCTGAACCCAAAAAGTCTAGTCCCCTTTTGTCCTGGATTCCCCGATTAGCTGCTCTCTCTGCATGTGCAGCTGCCACACAGCTCTGAACCTCTGGAGTGAGCAGCAGTCTGGACCTTGTTTTTTATTAAAATGCAGCAAAGTGGTGGCTCCTCTGGCACTTTTGCCCAAGTCCCCTCTGGTCTGGTTGCCGTGTGTTAATTGTGTAGCTGGGAATTAACGAAGGGCAGGGCCTGCCCGGCTGAGCTCTGTGTGCTGCCCAGGAGGGGTTTCACCCGTGCCAACTCTGCCCTGCTGGCTGCAGCTGCCAGCTGTGGCCGAGTTCTCCACCAGCGAGACCATGGGGCACTCTGCCGACCGCCTGGCCGCCGCCTTCGGCATCTCGCGCGTGGAGCAGGACGAGTACGCGCTGCGCTCGCACACACTGGCCAAGAGAGCCCAGGATGAGGGGTGGCTGCTGGACGTGGTGCCCTTCAAAGTGCCAGGTAAAGCAGCACGTGTTCCACTGCCAGCACACGCTGCAGGGGGCACGTTCGTGGGGTTCTGGGTGGATCTTTTACACTGTCCATGGCAAACTGGCAGCGGGGCCTGTTTGTAAACAGGCATACAGAGATGTAAAAGCACAGAATCCCAGAATAAGTTGGGTGGAAGGAACTTGAAAGCTCACACAGTTCCCACCCCCTGCCATGGGAAATTCTGTCTTGGGGCTGCTTTAAGTAATCACAGAATCACAAGACTGGTTTGCATTGGGAGGGACCTTAAAGCTCACCCTGTCCCACCCCCTGCCATGGGCAGGGACACCTTCCCCTATCCCAGGTTGCTCCAATCCCCGTCCAGCCTGGCCTTGGACACTTGGCAGGGCTGGGGCAGCCACAGCTGCTCTGCCCACCCTGTGCCAGGGGCTCACCACCCTCACAGCCAAGAATTCCTTCCCAACATCCCATCTATCCCTGCCCTCTGGCACTCATATCTTTACATATCTAAGTTTTGTCTTGCCCATCCCATTCTCTGCTGATGTGGTGACAGAGCAAGGAAAATCAGATTGGCTGGACCAAGAACCCCCTGCTCTTCCAGCCGGGCAGGAGAACCCACCTTTACACCCCATAATATTAACATGTTAATGTTGTTGAACATTAACAACAAACAGAAAGCCTCCTAAAATCCTGGTCTGATAACTCAGGTGCTGGACAGGAGGAGCTGGAATGTGGCAGGCTCCAGTTCAGCAGGCCCCACACTCCTTGCTGGGAGCTGAAACAGTTTGGGGAGAACCTTCAGCTATCCTTTCCGTGGCCTTTCCTGGTGTCTCCCTCATCCCCAGCCCTGCTGGACACACTTTGGTGCAGTAACTGTTCATTTGGGCACTGTGGGTAATATCCTAGAGAAATTTTCCATTTACATCCGTGGTTCCTTGTGGTCTTTATAATAAAATTGGTCCTTTTTGTTAATGAGCTTATTTGGCAGTTGGCACAATTGAAGATTGGATATATTTGGTCCCTCCCAGTGCTTTTAATTCCTCAAAACTCAGCACAAAAACATGAACTGATTTCGTTCCAGTTCTCCATTTGGCTTTTTTAACCTAAATTGAAGTTCTTTTCTCACCTGGGATTGCCCTGTGGTATTTTCCCTCACAGTAAATAGTTGCAGCACTCTGGTTTTGCTGTCTTCAGAGAAAATGAGGTACCTTCAATTACAAAGTGCTGGGTTTAGCCACGTTAAATATCCTGATGCCACAAATGGATTTTCCCTTTTTCCCTTGTCCTGCTTGTCACAGAAAGCCCATTTTTCTGATGTTTCCCCTGGGAATGCTGATGTGGAAATTGCTGTGTGTGGCTGATTTGGGTGGTCTCCAATGGGTTTCCCTTCCCCAGGCAAGGACACAGTCAGCAAGGACAACGGGATCCGGCCCTCCTCGCTGGAGCAGATGGGGAAGCTGAAGCCAGCGTTTGTCAAGCCCTACGGGACTGTGACAGCAGCCAACTCCTCCTTCCTGGTAATCCCTGTTCCCCCTGGCACGTGGCAGAAGGGGAGGCACTCCAGCATTTCTTGTCCCACCTGCATTCATGTATTTTTATCAGCCTCGAGTGTCCCCAGAATGTCAAAGCCTTTTCTAAAGCCCAAATCAGTCTGTCTGTGTCTCGTTTGGACAGAGTCCTTGTTTAGGACAGGACTTTTGATCCACTGGTGAGGCCTGCACTGAATAGCAAGGAGAGCCTTCTAAGTTGTATCACTGCCAGCCCCAGAGACAAACCAGAGTGGCTCCAGCAGTTCCCAAACCAGCTTTTATTAACACAAGGATGTGACAATTGCTCTGTGGATTTGTTGTCAGTGAGAATGTTCAGCTGCAGGATTGCATTGAATTACCAACAACCCCCCAAACCCAGCACCAGCAACACCCCCCTCCCCAGGCCAGACTTAACTAACAACCAAATCCTCACAACCAGCAACAGCCCCCACTCCAACTGGTGACCCAAACCCACAGCCCGGGAGCACAAGGGCCTGGAACAAACCCTGAACACACTCGGGAACACAAAGCAAACAGAAAGGCTGGAGCTGCTTCCCACTAACACACATGTTCAGCAGGCAAGTGCAGTGCAATAAACCAAACCAACCCAGGGATCTGAAGTGAGATACATACCTGGTGAGTTACCTGGTGTAAGGCAGGGCTAACTGAGCATCCCAGCAGCAAAGTACAGTCAGTGACTCAGGTGTGTCTGAAGTAAAGGTACAGCAAGGTAAAATCAGTAGCAAAGTACAGTGAGTACATGAGGCACCTGTGGGGTAAAGGTGTAAGAGGGTAATTGTAGGGTGTGAGGAATTATAAGGGTATAAAGAATAGGGTGTAGGAAAACAGAGTAACTGGTTGCTCACCCCTGCAATGTCCAAAGGAGTGGGGGAGACAGGATGGCTCAGGGGTTACGTCTGCTGAGGGGATGGAACTTGCCCCCAGTTTTGCTCATGTCTGATCTCTTTTTACACTTTTTTATTCTTTTATTTCTATAGTTTGAGTGACTGTAGTCAGTGATGGTTTATGGGGTGATCCGGGCAGATGACACAGGCAGGAGGATGTTGCAAAGGAGAGCCCTGTGTCCTGGTTTTGTCTTCCATAACACTCCATGCTGTGTTAATCCTGTCAGTTTGTTGCTGGGAAATCTCCTCAGGTTCTGGAGGACTTTGGGGAAGCCACTGGGCGCTCTTTGTCCCTTCCTTTGTCACCCATTGTGACCTGAGAATGGTTTCTGGGAATAGCCCTCCAGGGGCTGAGGTGTTCCATGGAACTGAGGAGGTTATCAGGGCTATCACCCCACACCATCACTGTCAGCCAGAGGGCAAAGCTGTTCACTGGACCCTCTGCCTGCCCTGGGCACTGAGCTGCAGCTGGTATAACCTGGGCATGAGCTGGGTCCCTCCAATATCCCTGCTTCTGGATTTTCCAGGCAGAATTTGGAACTCAGTTATAGTCTGGTGAATGTGGGTACTGGATTGTTTGAGTCTAAAATCAGTCAGTAAGCCCTGAAGTTTTGGGTTCTCTTCCCTGTTTGCTTTTCTGTCTCTGCCTCCTGAGGGTCGATCCTTCAAAGGCACAGGTGGGAATTCTGTCCCAGGATGGGGTTGATCACCTTGTACTTTTAGAAGTCAGTGGGTTTAGTCAGAACTTCATGGAATCCCAGACTAGTTTGGGTGGGAAGGCACCTTAAAGCCCATCCAGTGCCACCCCCCTGCCATGGGCAGGGACGCCTCCCACTGTCCCAGGTTGCTCCAAGCCCTGTCTAACCAGGCCTTGGACACTTCCAGGGCTGGGGCAGCCACAGCTTCTCCGGGCATCCTGTGCCAGGGCCTGCCCACCCTCCCAGCCAGGAATTCCTTCCCAAGAGCCCATCGAAGCCTGCCCTGGCAGTGGGAAGCCATTCCCTGGCCCTGTGGGCTCATTGTGTGCAGGGTGTGCTGGGCCCTGACGTGGCTTCTCCCGCCTGTTGCAGACGGACGGAGCATCGGCGATCCTGCTCATGGCTGAGGAGAAGGCCCTGGCCATGGGCTACAAACCCAAGGCCTACCTGAGGTGAGAGGGGCTGCTCCCGTGGCCCCTGCAGCCTGCTCTGGCTCCCTTCTCCTCTGCCCGGCACTGACAGCGTTTCTGCCCCGCAGGGACTTCGTGTACGTGTCGCAGGATCCGAAGGACCAGCTGCTGCTGGGGTAGGTGCTGCTGGGGGCCATCCCCTGCCAGCCCTGCCTTCCACCACCTGGGATGGTGGGAAGGGTCCCGGGAGATGCTGCAGCTCTCTGGGCCTTCAGCCCTTGCTGGTGTGCCAGGGGTGCCCCACAGGGGCAGGAGGGGGAGCAGCCGGGGGGGAACCCCCGCCCGGGATTGCTGGGGGCACCTCGGGCTGTGGTACCAGCAGGAGCTGGGAGGGCAGAGCTGTGCCAGGAACCTGGGGACAAGGGATGTTCCTGTGGCCAAGGGGGGCTTTGCTATGAGGAGACATTGATGTGTGTGCCCCTCTCCCCCAGCCCCACATACGCCACTCCCAAGGTGCTGGAGAAGGCCGGGCTCACCCTGAGCGACATCGATGTGTTTGAGTTCCACGAGGCTTTTGCTGTAAGTGCCCTCAGTCTGCAATTCCATCCTGCAGACACCTCCTTTCAGCTGGGGAAAGCTCTTGTTGAAACCTTGGTTAAATGTCACCAGGAGAAATTCTACATTTATGTCTAGAGAAATGCATTGTGTGTATTTTAAATGTGTGACATTTTTATATCGACACAGCCCATGCCAAGAGTGGCTTATGCTGCGTAAGGGCACCCAAGGAGTACAGAGTCTTGTAAAAAAATTTTATAAAAAAGTCATCTTACTCTCCCAAGACCTTTGGGGGAAAGAAGCCACTTGTGCACATCATCCAGTGCCTGAGTTGGGATATAGAATCATGGAATGGTTTGGGTGGGAACAGAGCTTTAATCTCATCCAATCCCACCCCCTGCCATGGGCAGGAACACCTTCCACTGTCCCAGGTTTCTCCAAGCTTTTGTCCCTTGTTCTTTCACTCCAGACCCTTGTAAAGTCTCTGTCCATCTTTCCTGAGGGCTCCCTTTGGGTACTGCAAGGTCACAATTCCATTTCCCAGGAGCCTTCTCTTCTCCAGGCTGGACAATCCCAGTTCTCTCAGCCTTTCCTCATGGCACAGGGGCTCCAGCCCTCTGAGCAACTTGGTGGCCTCCTCTGGACCCTGTTTGCCATATTTGTGAATTGCCTTGTGAATTGGGCAGTGTCTGTTCCTAATGAAGGTTGGGCTGGTATTTCTTAACAAGGCTGATGCTGTAAAGTATATTTTTAGCTGGCTGTGCTTGGTTGGTGGCTGTAGCTCATCTCAGGACATCTCCTGTTTGCTGTTGCTGGCTGGGGGCTTTCCCCAAATTCTGACCTTGTCCTTATTAACATCCCCCTCCCCTCCCTTGCAGGGCCAGATCCTGGCTAACCTGAAGGCCATGGATTCCGACTGGTTTGCACAGAACTACATGGGCAGGAAGGCAAAGGTAAGGCACAGACAGGACATTTTCATAGTCCCAGAGTGGTTTGGGCCAAGCCCCGTCCAACCTGGCCTGGGACACTCCCAGGGCTGGGGCAGCCACAGCTTGTGGGGGAAACCTGTGCCAGGGCCTGCCCACCCTCCCAGCCATGAATTCCATCCCAATATCCCATCTATCCACGTCAGGAGAGGAACTGTTAAAGTATAATTGATGAGGCACAGGAAAACAGAGTAAGAATTGGCTGCAACCCCTGCAATGTCCAGTGGGGTGTGGGGAGACAGGAGAGCTCCTTGGTTGCCCTCCCAGTGATGGTGGAAGTTTTCTCCCCAATTTTTGCTCATGTCCAATCTCCTCTTACACTCGTTTTTCTTAGGTTGAGTGATTAGTCCAGAATAGTTTTTATCTTGGGGGTGATAGACTTAAGCCTAAGGGCTGCCTTTCTGTGTCTCCATGGGGTGTGGCCAAGAAGGGCCAAGTCATTTCCATAGCACTCCATTCTTCCCTAATCCCATCAATCTGACCTGAGCACTGAGGAAGCCACTGGAGTCTCTTTGCCCCCTGACAGTGGTTCCTGAGAGCCCCTGCAGGGGCTGAGGAGTTCCCCTGAAACCATCCAGAGGCTGTCAGGGCTGTCGCCCCCAGTCAAGGGATCCCCTTCCAGCTGGTGATGTGTGTCCCTCCGTGTCCCCGCAGGTCGGAGCCCCTCCCCTGGACAAGTTCAATACCTGGGGGGGGTCCCTGTCGCTGGGACACCCCTTTGGGGCCACCGGCTGCCGCCTGGTCATCACTGCTGCCCACAGGCTGAGGAAGGAAGGGGGACAGTATGGGCTGGTGGCTGCCTGTGCTGCAGGGGGACAGGTAATGGTGCTCTGTGCCCCCCCTGTGGGAGAGGGGTGGGATTTGCATGGCCCATCCTGCTGGGACTGTGGAATCCTCTGCAGTGACACCAGCGCTGGGCACTGGGTGTTCACACCTCCCTGGGGCACGCCTGGCTGTCCCCATCCCCACTCTGTGCTGTCCCTGTGCCCTGGAGCAGAGCCCGACCCCCTGTCCCAGCTCCCCCCTCCTGGCAGGGATTGCAGAGCCAGAAGGTCCCCCCTGAGCCTCCTTTTCTCC
>JAOXXN010000494.1:8984-19620 GCA_026770055.1 Myrmophylax atrothorax
TGTGTGAGGTAGAAAAAACACATCTAAATTTTAAAATCAACCAACCCAAACCCCAACGCCACCGACAAGGACGGAAAAAAGAAGTAGCCGTACCATGGCTAATGTGAAGTTTCCTCATCCAAGGGAATATCTGAGGTGCCTGCCCTTCTGTTGCTGCGGTGGAGGTTGCGATGGGCTCTGCCTGCGCTCGGGGGATGCTGCTGCTTATTGGAGTGCCCTCGTCGGCTCCCGAGGACGCGCTGGTCTCGTCTAGTTCTGTGAAATTTGTGTTGGTGGTGCTGGCAGAAGTAGCTTGGTCGGAGGGGGACGGGGCGGGTTTGCCTCCATGGCTCTCGCTGTTGGAGCAGGGAAGGGAGTCGGGAGAAGATAAGGAGCAGCTAGACGCCTGTCTAAACCTGCTCTCCTGAGCTGGAGAAGGGAAACCGCGGGAGCTCTCCCCCACAGCCCCAAAGTGACTAGAGGAGGCTGAGCGGTTGATGCTAAGGTCCATCCCATTGTAGTTGTAGCCATAAGAGCTGGAATGCATGGTGCTTGAATCTCTGTAAGAACCGTTCATGGAACTGCTGGTCCCATAATTTAGTAACTGATAGTCGGGGCCATTTGGGTAGCGCCCTGAGAACGAGTTTACAAAGTAAGAGCTCATTTGGGTTATTTTGGAGGGCTTGATTTGTGGCTCGTGGTCGTTATAACCCTGTGCTTGACGATTTATGATGTATTAATGAATTATAGCAATGCACTGTACTTCGTTTTTGCTATGTATGCGGCCAAATATGGGGGGAGGGTGGGGGTGCGTTTGGGAATCACGTGCTTTTGTTGACCAGTCGTAAATTCTCACTGATGACCTCAAGAGGTAATTCATGCTCTATGGTTACAAATAATGACGATCACGGAGTCGTTTAGGCCCAAGTCGGTGCGCGGCGCCCCAAATCCCCGGGCGCGCCGGCGCCGCCATCGCCCCCCACCTTGGCGGACCGCGCCACCTGCCGGCAACGCGGGGGCGGTGCAGCCCACCCGGGGGGGGGGCCCAGAATCCGCCCCGGCTCCGCATCCCCCCCCGCAACGCTTTTATTTCCCCCTTTTCCACCCTAAAATTAAAAAAAAAAAAAAAATTAAAAAATGAAGGTCGGGATGAAACGGGGGAAAAAAGACGGGGCGGTGGGTGGGCTGGTGTCGCGCCGCGCTCCCTGCGTGGGGCTTCTCTTCGTAGCGCTGCTCTTTTTATTAAAGTCTTAATTTCTTCCTTTGGTGAAAAGCGGCGGGGGAGTTTGGGAGGCGGCGAGGGATGAGGTGCTGGGTCGCGCTGTGAGGCCGGGAGGTCTTCTGTTGTAATAGCTGAAGTGGGGGGCAACAAGAAGCTGCTTGTTGAGGGGCAGCGTGGCTGCTTGGGGTTATTTCACATGGTTATTGCCAGAAAAGTCGAGGTTTCTTGCACGCTGAGCGTGGAACCAGCGATGCGGTCGCACCTTAATTCTGGAGGGCGAAAAAAAAGGTGGGGGGAACGGGGGAAGTGGGAGAAAGGAAAAGGAGGGAAAATCCGGCCGGTGGAAGTGGTTGACAACGTTGCTTTTAGGATATTCTTGTTCCTGAGCGTTTCACGTCCTCTTTGAACACAGCATTGTGCTACGGGGTATTTCCTTTCCATTTGTTAACCTGCAAGGAATATTGGGGAGCAAAAGCACTCTGAAATTGCTAAAAACGTTGGGAAAGAGCTGTGCTTTGTTAAGCATTACTTTCTTTTTTCCCCCCTTCTTCTCTTTTCTGTCTCTCCTTTTTTTTTTTTTTTCCAAGGCAGTTTAGGAATTTCATATGCTTGTCTGCAACTCATTGGAAATTATGCGCCATATTGAAAGTGACATATAATTATAATAATTACGGGCAATGAAAAGCGTGGCAATAATAGTAAATGTCCTACAGCTGTGAAGCTTCTGCATGAATTGATTTTAAAAGTGACTGACATTAAACCAGCTTGTGGCATGGGGGAATGCATTCATACATGGGTATTTCTGGTGGGGAATGGGGAAAGGGGATGGGAGGCAAGAGATGCTGTTTCATGGCGTTTTCCCCCCGTGAAGCTGCAGAAAACGGTATCCGAAATCGGCTGGGCTGGTCGCTTGTTTCCAGTCCTAAATCCCTCAGCAGAAAAAGCATTTCCTTTCGTTTCATTCCCCAAACCCAGAAAAAGTTTGCTATTTGCACAAGATTCTTTGGGACGGAGCAGAAACGTCCCCCATCCCATCCTCAGCAAAGTCAGCTTCTCCCAAGGAGCCATTGGAAACGCTTTCAAGGGAAAATAAAAAACTGCTCTTTCAAAAGAGCTCGTTAGACTTAGTTTAGATTTTTCCCATCTTTTTTTCCCCCACCTTAAATGGACGCTGTATTCCTGGAGCTGGGAAGCTCCTCTTTTTGCAGGGCAAATTCCCTTGAAATCTGGACTTTTTTGCAATACACTTCACTTTGATTTGGGGATATGAGGTAAGGGACCAGATGTTTGAAAGATGCTAGGCAAATGTTAGGTATCTTTAGCAGATAAATGAGAGCATATTTTTGCCTGTTTCCTTGATTTATTATGGATATGGAGACCGTTTCGTCATAACTCTTTGTACTGTAACAATAAAAAAGAGCGATACTAAAGCAGAATGTCAGCGAGGAAATACTATTGGTGAAAGGTCTTCCATTTAAGATTAGACAAAAAGAGGGAAAACCAGATTTATCTCTCCACTGTAACTTCCGTGTGCTCGGAGTTGCTTGTCCTTGCAGATTAGAAGACATTGTCACACAGAGGGAAGCAAGACTTTCTTTACAACCCTCTGCTCCTTAAGAATGGCAAGTTCCCCTGGAAAAGGGAAAGATAATAAGAATAACAATAATAATAGCAATAATAATGACAGGGTGGTGTGCGTGAGATCGAAGACTTCGCTTTTATTAGAGAATTCCATGTTCATACCTAAGACAAACTTCAAACACAACACGTACAAAAATTAATAAAATATAACTTTCTGTTGTTGCTTTTGCATCCTTTTAGGTAGTACTCGTTCTTTCAGTAGATTTTCCTTTAAAAAAAAAGGCAAAAAAACCCCCAAAACTAATTACAAAGACCCCAGGGCTTGATTAATTTACCAAAGGAGAAAAAAATAAAGGAAAAAAAATCCTATGTCAACCGTGCATGAAACATTTTTACAAAATGAGGACAATAAACACCCCAAATGACATATATTGCAGCACTTCCATTAAATACAAGAGTTAGCAGATTACTAACAGTGACACCAAGGGTAGAAACACGGCTAGGAGTCCTTTTTTTTGTTTTGTTTTGTTTTTTTTCCTTTTGTCTTTCCCTTTCTTTCCCTCCTTCTCCCTCTACCTCTTCACCTTTCAATTATTATTATTATTATTATTATTTCATTTCGGGGGGAGGGGGATGGAGTGGGAGGGAAAGGAGGTCTAGGAAGGGGAAAAAAAATTAAAAACGCAACTAGAAGCCTGATTTTTTTTTTCTGGACACGACAGATCACTGGGAATACGAGTCCATGGCATTGGTGGCCCAAACTTTCTGGCTGTTGCCGCTGCTGCAGAGGGCTTGTCCCACCAACGTGCAGGTTTTCCCTGTCCTCGCAGCCAGCCCACACCCCCCTCATCCTCATCCTCTCGGCTCTCACACACACTCACTCACTCCCTATTTTTTTTTCTGTGTGTGTTTTAAATAATACTTTCACTCCGCCGTTTTCTCCTCCTCTTCCTCCGCGCTGAGTTGCGAGGAGTTGAGCAATTTATTCTCTTTTTTCCACTTCATCCTGCGGTTCTGGAACCAAATTTTGATCTGCCGCTCCGTCAGGCAGAGGGAATGGGCGATCTCGATCCGCCGGCGCCGGGTCAGGTAGCGGTTGAAGTGGAATTCCTTCTCCAGCTCCAGAGTCTGGTAGCGGGTGTAGGTCTGGCGGCCTCGACGGCCGCTGGGCCCGAAGGAAGAACCTGTGACACCCGCAAAAAAAAAACAGCACACAAATAGGAGACACGTAGGAAACAAATAGGAAAAAAACAGGGAATAAAACGTGGCGGGGGAAGGAGGGGAATAAAGGACAAGGAGAAGGAAAAAGAGGGGGAAACCCTGAGGTTTAGTGGAGCCGCGGAGGTGCTGGATAACCCACGGGGATACTGCGCCCGCTCCCCTGCCCTCCAAAGGCTTTGGCCAACTCCAAACGAAGCCCCTGCGAGGTTCCCCGGCCGGGCCGCAGCCGCGGAGGCTCCGCAGCCGCGCACAGGCAGCCGGGCAGGGGGGCACTGCTGGACTTGCCAGGCTGCAGGCAGGGCTGGGGAGACAGGGCGAGATCTATCTTATTCCAGGATGAAAAATCGCAAGGTGTTCTCCCCCCCCCTCGCCCGCCCTCGCTATTTTCCACCCTACCGGCAACTGTAATAGATCTGAGCATTTAAGCAATAATGAAGTGAATCGATCTGCCCAAACTCTGCATTAAAGAGGACACAACACTTTATGTCCCTGCGCTAATGGACATCAATTTGGAACTTAAAAGGCAACAAATGCATCTAAACATGGGAAGGAGTATAGTGAGCCTCTATTATTTTTCTTCCCCCCACTTTTTTTTTTCTTTTTAAATTCTGATTGAGTAAACAGCGCTTGAAGAAGTCATATATCACCACGGGGGAAAAAATCCTCCCCAGGCAGACTTTTCATTATGTGAGAATTTCATTAAAAATGTAACCGTCTCCCTCCACATATTTAAACACTTTTATATTATTTAACTCCAGATCGGGCAGCCAGCGAGAGAGGGAGATGCGTGGGGGTGTGGGTCCGTGAGTGTGTAAAGTCATCCAGATCCGATTTAGAAAAGATATCTCCCTGTGCGTGTAGGGGAAAGACAGAGACAAATCGTTGTAGCTGAGTGACACGCAAACTGGAATGTGGAAAAAAAAAGGGAGGGGGGAAGAAATACTGTATTGGGGTTTAAATACGGGGCAAAGTTTTTAGCTGGGGGGCTGCTGGGAGAAAATACTTCAGCAGTGGGAAGTTTTGGTGCGTGTCAGGAGCAAGTTGGAGCCTCTCATGTCGCCTAACTTCCCCGCTGGAAGTTTGGGCTCTAAAGTGAACCTTATTCCTGCTTCCCTCGCTCGCTCGCTCTCTCTCTCTGGCGGTTAACAAATAAGAAAGGGGGGGAGGAGATTGATGTATTTATTTCTGTAAAAGAGTAAACTCACTATTGCAAGAGTTCATCCGCTGCATCCAGGGGTAAACCGGGGCGGAACACTTTTGCTCCTCGCTCTCTCCGAACACAGTTTTGCTCTGCGCGCAGTCCGACTTGCGCGGCTCGGGGGCGAAGGGCACCTCGTCCAGGGTCGGGGGGGCGCACGCAGGGTCCTTCTCCCTGAAAAACCCGCCGGCCCCATAGTCACAGGCGGAGCTGCGGCTGTAGGCTCCGTTGCTTTGCTGGTAGTAAGGAGAGGAGGTATAGCCCTTCTCCTGGACGCCCGTGGCTCCATAGGTGGTGGGGTAGTGCCTCAAAGGATCCGCATAGCCCGAGGGATATAGCGGGATCTGTCCCAGGAAGGGCTCCTGCCCCGCCGCCAGACTCACCGGGAAGGTCGAGTTGACAAAATAAGAACTCATTGGAAGGAGCCTGCCGTCCTTTCCCGGCTTTATGATTTGTTGTGTTTTATAGTCCAAGTGGTTTAGCTATTAGTAGTATATCGGAGATTGGGTTTTAGCTGAAGGGAGATGGCGTGGTGCCAGCGAGGGACACAAGGAAATACAACCATCTGATCATGGGCTGACCAATAGCAGGCGCCTGAGGTTGCAAAATAGCACCCATGAGGAGCGGAGATTGCACCAGGGACCCCAAGAACAAACCATCCACCCCCTTTTCCCTCCCTTTTAAACAACAGAAATGCACCCCCTTAACCAAATATATAATATCTGCCGAAAGAAACATTCCCGGCGCGCTCGGAGCTTCATAAATAAATAAACGTGTGTTCCCCCCCTCCCTTCCTCCCTCCCCCGGAGCTCAGCGCGGGGGTGTGCGAGCGCCCGTCTGCACGGATGGCTGTCAGCGCGCCTATATATATTTACACACATATAACGTATAGAAATATCCGCTGTAAGTGTGGTGGGGGGAAAGTTAATTATTTGCGTTCGGAAAACTTTAACCCCTCGTGTTTACCAATCGTCCTAAAATGTCCGGGTACTTCGCTAGAGTTAAGTAAAACAGGAGGGGGGGGAAGGGAAAAAATGAAATAAAAAGTTTTTTGTGCGAACTTTACAAGGAGGAGATCCAGCTGGGTTGATTAAGTTAGATTTGCTGTATGAGATGAAATCGGGTTTGACAACTTATTTCGGTTCATGCTCCTCTAATTACCATAGATTAGCACTCCGTGCTCAGGAAAACTGCGCTCGCTTGAATCCAACCTTCCCTTTGCATCTATTGCATCTTTCCCCTTTCTTTTTTTTCCGCAAAAGCTTCGTATTCAGAAGATAAATGGAAAATCGAAGTATTTCCTTTATCCTTTGCTAAATCCCGGTCTCCTCCAGTGACCGGTACCGCATTGTGCCCTCTTGCGTTTTTTTGTTAATACGAAATCTATGTCCGACCTTTTATGGCTAAAAAAGAGCCTTGGGTTACGGCCAAAAGCCGAGTTTATTGATTGTTACCGATCGAGATGTTGGTGGGGTTTTTTAACGAGAGGAAAGCTGCGGTGTGATGGTGCCTCGGAGGTGCGCAGGGACCCCGCGGGTTTGCATCCCCCCCTTTTGAGTCCGTCCCCACTACAAAACACCTATTTTTGCCAAGTTAGAAGGCTGGAAAGGCTAACACCGAAAGTCTCGAGCAATTCCCGGTCACCCTAAAAGCTCCACTTTGCTCTGGGCTTTGCTTCTCCCGGTTTGCCCGGATTTCCTCGCCAGAAATGTGCTTTGCTCTACCTGCGCATCCCCCCCTTCAGCTCCTCTTTTGCTCAAGGTAGAGCTGGATCTCTACTCGCCTCCTTCTTTATTTTCAAGTGAGAAAATCAAATTCATCGCACAGGAAAAAAAAAAATCAACCTAAATTAACCCCAGGACTGTGCCCCGATCATTCGCGTTTTATCAAGGATTTGTTTCCTGTCCGAATTTGTAACCATCTGTCTGTCGGGTCTGATACGCAGTGAAATGACATGCCTTATAATCCACACTCCTCACTACTTGAATCTGTGAATGTGTGAGCTGCAAATCTAGAATTACACATATTACATGGTGGCTGTAGAGCTGCCAATGCGGCTCTCTCTGATGGAGCTTTAAGTATCTACGAAACCGGGATCTTATTACGAGCTAATTTATTTTAAACATCGTGTTTACAGCAGCAAAGCCAAGATTGTTTCATGCCACGGCTGCAATGAACATTTCGACTGAAACGTAATCCTTATAATTCAAGGAAATAACATGCAAAGGAAGTAGTTTTCCATCCTCCACCCCCTCTCTGACTGATATCTTTTATATTTGTTCTTGCAGAGTTTCCCTTTGTGTATGGAATGGACCCAAACTTACGTAGATCTGCTTTATTGGTATGCAAGGAAAATAAAAAGAAGTGAGATGGAAAGGGAACGATGGCTAGGGAAGAAGGAAACAGAAAAGCTCGGATAAGAGCCTGAAGTTTACTGCTTTGCAGGAGCTGAACTGCTCATACATTTGATTAGAGAGTTACGCAATATTTGTAGCTCTGCAAACCCAGCGATTATCTGGCACGAGCAGCCCCGCATGCAAATTTTGGGCAAAGAAATGGGATGTCCTGATAATTCAATGCGTGAGTACATCTGCTGAAAATGTTTGCTCTCATATTTCTCCCACTTCTCGTGACTGCTCTGCAAATAAATCCCTCCAAATAGTTTGAGGGGGAAAAAAAAATCTTATTCCCCCAGATCCCAACACTGCTTGTTATAGTACTGTGTGGTCGAAACGGGCTCTTTACGTAGTTTGACAGTCGTCATTCTAAAAGAAAGTAAAAATACTCTAATTGAAGCTGGCCGCTTGCTAATTGCTTATTGCTGACATCTTAGATGCGCTATAGATAAAAAAACCTTTCCTCTTACAAGGCGGTTATTTGGGGGACACAAAAAAGAAAACTTGGTTCCCAACCTGAGAAAAAAACAAACGCCAAAGCGTGTCATAGTTTTCATCTTCTGGAGGGTCAGGCCCGCGGTCTAATTGATTTGCCACCTATGATACATGTAAATACTATCAAAGGTCTTAAACCGCACTAAATCTCCGAGAACAGAATGTTTAGTACAGAGGTGGTTTCTATTCCCAGTTCGATGGGTTTAAATGTGAAATTTAAAATATAAACCTCTGGGTTATTAGTGTAGCTGTTTAGCAGACGCCCTCCTGCCTGA
This sequence comes from Myrmophylax atrothorax, assembly GCA_026770055.1. Taxonomy (NCBI): domain Eukaryota; kingdom Metazoa; phylum Chordata; class Aves; order Passeriformes; family Thamnophilidae; genus Myrmophylax; species Myrmophylax atrothorax. The sequence goes on from JAOXXN010000494.1 coordinate 17,352, forward strand.
GGTCCCAAGTAAATCTGAGACGGATTTTGCGAATATATTTTCTTTGGAAGCCTCTAAGCAGCTCAGCCGGGAGGGAGACAGACAGGAGCAATAACGGCTGAAGGCAGCTCAAACAGTAGCCCTTAAGTTAGACTGGTCTTTGAGGGCACCAATGGACGCATCTTTATTCAGTTTTTGGCCTCATCTCCTCAAAAAAACAGGCACAAGGATTGTTAAGAAGGAGCAATAAAGTGGGGAACTTGCGAGAGACACCAGAAGGTGGTATAACACATTTAACTGCCCTGGGAAGGCGGCTTTCCCCTCCTGACAGACATCACTCAACTGCCAGGGTATAAATAAAGATAAAGAGAAGTATTTACAGTATGTACAACTCCAGTTCTCTGCTCAGGAAGGTCCCACTTATTGTCTCTTTGCTTTTCTGGCCAACAAACACCAAGCCCACCAAGCAGAGCCAGGCAGACAGATGAGGGGATTAAAACAACACCCAAATATTTCGAAATGCAAACAGAACAGAGCATTGCTTGTGTGAAAGCTAAAGCCGCTAAGAACTTGCTAAAAAGTTCAGTGCAGTTGGTTCCAATAAAAAATGAAACTCTCTTTTTTTCATGGGGAGCTGGAATTCCCGATCCTTCTGAAGTGAGAACACAGCGGGGGTTTCCCTACCGAGGGACTTATTGCAGCCATAAAGTCAAGCCAACACCACGAAAACAGTTGAAAAAAGCCCTTGTTCTTGGAACTCAGACATAGAAAGCCATTGGCAGCAGCGAAGCCTTCCCTGTAATGCTCATGCACACCCAAAATCACATCGGAAAATAAACCCGACGAAGTCATGAGCTCCAGGATTGGAGTATTTAAAACAATGATCCCCGAAGGTGTAAAAAACCTCTCGCTCTCCCCGCGCAAAACCGCCTGAAACTTAATTTCCAGCAATTTAAGTTTAATTTACCTGACTTCCCGTGCAGTGCATAATAACCTTGTTAATGGGATCTTTGAAAAGAAGCAATAATAATCTACCATTGTTCCATTAAAGAGTGCGGCTAATTATTAACAAAAAGAAAAAAAAAAAGGGGGGGGGGGGGAATGGAGGAGACGAGGGGAGGGCAGAGGGAGAGAGGGACACTGAGGGAGTCAAAATGCGTCCAGACCCAAGTATTTCCGCGAAAGGAGATCCTGGGAAGGGGAAAGGGGGGCTGCTGGTCAAATAATGTGGGGAAAGCAGGGAGAAGGAGAGGAAAAGGCGAGACGGATCATATAATGCTGAAAGCGAATGCTGGGGGGTGTTGGGAATTACAGCATGGAACAAGTAAATCATGGCTGGTGCTGGTCAAAAGACAGAAACTTTTTTCCTTTTTTTCACATAGTCCCTGGACATCTCACTTTCTTCGAGAAAATGTCCCTAGTCTAGACGTAAACAGTTGCCAGGAAACTGTGTGACAGAAGGAGAAAACGAGAGGGAGAAGGCGACAGGGAGGGAGGGAGAGAGAGAAACCTTTTAAAATAACAGACACGCATTGTCCCTTCAAAGCCTACAGTAACTTAAAAGTGATCCGTCGTCTGCCTCTGCTCCCAGCTCCTTGCCCAGCAACCACCTCCATCCTGTGTGCGCGACTTGACATATCTTTTCCAGACCCCACCGAAATGACCAGTCCGAGCAATAAATAAATAAAAGCTCCTCTGCCTTTTATGATTAGCTGCAAACCCACCCCCGCCTCGCCTCGCGCGTCACGATTACACCGCATTTTACAACATCTCCGCTTGTGTTCGCCCTCAGCCACCAACCAGGCACCTTTTCCTCTTCCACGTGTGTGCACATGGGTGGGTGCGAGGCCATGTATGTGCTGCACGTATGGATCTGGCGCTGGGCAGGTTGGAGGGTGTATAGGGTTGGAGTTGGACCAAGGGTTGGACTTGATGGTCTCGGAGGCCTTTTCCAACCCGGCTGATTCTGTGATTCTGTGATCCTGTGATTCTATAGATCGACCCACGCACATGGGATGCACATATACCACATGCGAGCGCACATACATGTGCCTGCCCACCCCACATATGTATTCACGTCCGCTTTAAGGCTGTACATACAGACAATGTACACACAGACACCTTCGTGCTGTACAGACATGCCTAAAGCACATCTGCCCCTCGCAACTCGCAGCGGGCCTTGAGGGTGAAGCGCGGCCGCGCTCGGCCGGGGGGCTGCGGTGCGGGGAGAGCGGAGGGCAGGCGGGGCAGGGACCCCCCCGGCGGGGCAGCGGCTGCGGGGGAGCCCCCC
>JAOXXN010005076.1:0-21334 GCA_026770055.1 Myrmophylax atrothorax
GTTCCTGAGTGTCCCAGTGCACAGGCACGAAGCAGAACTGAGCACATGCAGAGCTGCCCCCCAGGAAATCCAGGGGCTGGGAAGCTCTGGGGTGTGCCTGGACAAGCTGTGCCCCAGCAGGAACTCTCTGTGACTGTTCCATGCAGGGCCTGAAGATCAGTGTGCTCTGGACCCTCTACTATGGGATCCTCAGTGGGTTTGCTCCCGTGTACAGCTGGATCCTGGTGCTCAGGGGCCTGGTGGGCTTTGGCATTGGAGGAGTCCCTCAGTCGTAAGTAAATACCCACAGCTCCAAATCCCTCTTCTCCATTCCTTTTTATAAAATGTTCCTGTCAAATGGAAGCCTTGTTGCTGTTCAGCTGCCCCAAACCCTGGTCTTGTTGCAAGGCAGGTCAGGACCCAAACCCCAGCTCTGAGGGGCAGAGCTGAGCCTGTTCCTGAGGGTAAAACCACAGATGCTGCTCAGGCAGAGCCTGAGCTGAGATTCCAAACCTGGAGCAGTGCTGGGAGTGCTCAGAGGGAAAAGGCAGCAGCAGGACCCTTCTGGGCCATTCCATTCACTGAAGAGAGGGAGCCATAAATCTCCCACCTGCAATAACTAACACTGCTCCAGGCTTTGAATTATAAATGCAAAGGGAAGTTCAGCCATTCTGTCTCTGTGCAGCCTTTCATCCTTGTCAATAATTGATACTTTGCCCTGTGGAGGTGCTATTTGGGAGGAGTCAGAGACCAGCTTTGATCGATGGCTCATTGACTTCTTCATAAAGTAGGAAAAGCAGCTCCTTGCTGATATCCAGCCTCAAGCAGGCTGAGCAACTGCAGAGGGGAGTGGCTGAATCTCTGTGGAATATCTTTGTAATTGCATCTTCCATAGTGGCTCTGAGAGAGACTGCTCTGAAAGGTGCCTTGAAAACACAACCTCCAGCAACAGCACATTGTCTGACTGCAGGAGGTGTCCCTCTGTCCCTGTGTGGCTCCAGAGCTGCACCTGAAGCTCTGGCCTCCTCTGGGAATCCTCTGTGGGATAGTCTGTGAACCCTGGGTGGCTGCTGGCCCTGCCTTCCTGCCCAGCAAACACTCCCAGGGCAGCTGTGCCACCTCCCTGTGCCACAGCCCTGACACAAACCTCTGCAGGGCTCAGTGGTTTCTCTTGGAATCCCACAATAAAAGAAGGCAAATTATTTTGTGCCAGTAACATGATCAGGCCTTGAAAGTCTTCCCCTCTTGGAGAGCTGAGCCCTGGCAGAGGAGACTGATGTGCAGTTCTCTGAGCCAGTTGTAAAGGCTGAAGAAACACTTTCCCCAGCAAGAGTTTGTGTTGGATTGTGATGGACCACACTGGAAATAACAGATACAAGGCCTGGCCCAGAGCAGGGCTGGGAAAACATCCTTTAGCCAACAACCCTGGGGTCACAACATCACCCAGGAAGAGCAAGTTGTGTCCCTGTTGCAATGATGGAGGGTTTGTTCTGGTGCAGAAGGGGAGTCTGCCCCAGTGTCAGCCTGACTGGCTCTGGGGGACAGGAGGGGCTTGGAGTTTCTCCTCTGGGTCTGGCAGTTTAATTAAAAGGCAAAGGGGATGTTGGAACCTCTGTCTTTGTGCTGACAGGGCATTTCCCTCCCTGTGCTAACATGGCATTTTCTCTCTGTTCCTCTGTGCAGGGTGACTTTATATGCTGAGTTCCTTCCAATGAAAGCCAGAGCAAAGTGCATTCTGTTAATAGAGGTGAGCAGTGTGTGCTGCCCCTGGGAGGGCCAAATCCTGCTGTGCTGACACCCCTCCCTCCCCTCCTCCTGCCTGGGGCCCCCAGGGCTGCACTCAGGCCTGGCCTGGCCACCTTGGTGTGGGGCTGAGTTGTCTGGCACCAGCTCAGGCCCAAAGCACAGGAGGCTTCCCTGTCACTCCCCACTCTTTGTGTTGAGTTTGCCTTTTTTCCCAATTCACTTCCCCCAGGGCTGTGAGCACAGGGGTCTGTCATTCCCTGCTGGAATCCATCTACAACCCAGCACTGGGTTTGGGGGAATGAGTGTTCCATAAATCCAGGGCTGAATTCAGCTCCAAGTCTTCATCCAAATGTGTCAAAGTCCCAGGGAACAGAATTTCACCCTAGGAATATTTTAAGGCAAAATTCACAGCCCTGGAATGGATGGTTGGAGGGTCAGGGCCAGAACTGTTCCTGGGCTGCATCAGGCAGTTTGCAAGGAGCATCCTCATGAAAACCTCACCTAACTGGAACAGGTTTTAAGGCAAAATCAGTCTCCTAAGACACCTCCTGCCTAACCCTACAGTCAGTTAAATAATCTTTTGTGGACAGAGTTCAGGGCAGGAATTACTCCTTTCTGGGTCACCTGTTCTGCCACAGTCTGGCTGCAGCCCAGGCTTGGAAACACCTTGTGAGTGCCAAACAAGAGCAAAGGGGAGCCTGATGTGGAGGACAATGATCCTGGACGTGCAGGGGGTCCCAGTGCTGCTGTTTGGTGGCAAGGGGTTGGATCCTCTTTCATCCAGGGGCAAACTGTGGTTTGGTGGCTTGGCTTTGGTAGGGAAACAAATCTTGTGAGTCTTCTGGTGGAGCTGGGAATGATTCTGAGGCACAGAATGGTCATTTTCTGTAAGAAACATCTTCTTAGGGGTCTGTTCCTTATGAGAAGCACCCCCCCAGTTACAGAGGGATGTCTGGGAGAGTCAGTGCAGTTCCAGAGGATCATGGAATGGGTTGGGGTGGGAGGGACCTTAAAGTTGGGACCCCCCAATCACAGACAGGGATACCTTCCACTGTCCCAGGGTGTTCCAAGCCCTGTCGAACCTGGCCTTGGACACTCCCAGGGATGGGGCAGCCACACCTGTGCCAGGGCCTGCCCATCCTCCCTGCCAGGAATTCCTTCCCAACATCCCATCTGACCCTGCCCTCCATTCCCTGTGTCCTGTCCCTCCATCCCTTGTCCAAACTCACTCCCAGCTCTCCTTTAGGCCCTGGAAGGCTGGGAAATGAACATTTTCACCCCTAAAACATTGAAACAAACTCCCCTGGAGAGCCTGGTCTCAATTCCCACACAGCTGCAGCCCCGGAATGCCCCTGGCATCATTTCTCCTCCAGCCATCCCTGGAGGGCACAGCCTGGAATGCTGCCAGGAGGGACACCTCAGGGACACCCTGAGCTCACCTGGGGCTGTTTGTTTTGCCTCCCCCAGGTGTTCTGGGCTCTGGGGACCGTGTTCGAGGTGCTGCTGGCAGTGCTGGTGATGCCCACGCTCGGCTGGCGCTGGCTGCTCGTGCTCTCTGCCCTGCCCCTCCTGCTCTTCGCTGCCCTCTGCTTTGTAGGTATTTCCCCCCAGGCCTGGGGTGTGTTCCCTCAGCTCCCCCTGCCCTGCTCTGACACAGCTGGAGGAAACCACGGCAGCTTTGGGCTCTCTGGTGGGGAAATACCCAAATAATCATGGCAGAACTGCTGTTTGCACAGGGTGCTGCCAAAGGAGGTGCTCCCTCCTGCAGGGAGAGCTGTGTTTGGGGCTGGAGCTGCTGAAGCACAGTGGGGGCTGGAACGTTGTCACATCAGGCCTGGACCCCTCTCTAAAGTTTACTGACTTTGTTTCAGTGGAATCACCATTTTATCCAAAGCTGGTGCTGTTTCCCTGGTTGCTCTTTTGAGTTTGTCAAAATCGTGACTTTTAGAATCATTTTCCACTTAAAATCCACCCAAATCAGAGGTAAAATCTGCAGAGTGCAGGTCAGATTCCAAAATAAGATGTATATGAGTTAAACCTGAGCTTCAGTGATGTATTTTATTATGCATTAGGTGATATATTTGCCTGTCTCCTTAAAGATGAATGTCCTTCTGAGGTGGTTTGGCAGCTCTTATTATTGCTGAGGTTTTCAGGAATCCCTTCAGTTGTACAGGTGCTCACAACCTTGTTTGACACTAAAAGCAGCTTAAAAGTGAATTTTGGAATGTTTTCTGCCCTGGCAGCTTTGCCATTTCCACAGGGAATAATGTGAAGAACCTGTCAAAATGCTCAACATTCCTCAAGGGAACTGAAGGGAAAGACTTCTGGAATTCTGAGTTTTTGGGGAAATGGGGGGGGCTGCAGTTCTTAAAGCCTGATGAGATGATTATTTCTGTAATCCCCCCTGTGCTGGAGTCCCTGGGAGTTCCCCCAAGGAAAATCCCAGTGTGTTCCCACTGTTTGTGCCACCCCTGTGTGTGTGACCTGCCTTGTCCCTCAGTGGCTGCCAGAGAGTGCCAGGTATGATGTGCTGTCTGGGAACCAGGAGAAGGCTCTGGCCACTCTGAAGAGGATTGCCACAGACAATGGAGCTCCAATGCCTCTGGGAAAACTGGTGGTGTCCAGGCAGGTATGTTTGGGTTTCCTGCCTCAGAATGCCAGGTGGTCACATCTTCCTCCTTCCCAGGGAGGGAGAGGTAATGTCTCATTTTGAAAGTGAGAAGCACCTTTAAAATGGGCATTAATCTCATTTAACCTCACTCTAAGACCTTGTTATTAAAGCAGATCAAACCCTGAGACTGAAGAGCTCAGCTCAGAATTCCCAGCTCTGAACTCATGGGACAAGATGGAATCTGACACTTTGGCTGTCTTTAATTTTTGATCTAATCCTGATTTTCTGGAGTGGGAAAGCTGCAGCCTCCTGCTCAGCCCTCATGCACAGACTGCCCCAGGCTGGCACTGCTGGCATTGCTGCAGGAACTGGGAGTTCTGTTACATTGCAGCTTTCATGGCCAATTTTTCAGCCCCCCTGTCAATGTTTAAAGGCTTCTGTAAGAAAAGAAAGCTGCAAAGGGAGGCAGGAGGGACAGGATGTTGGGAAGGAATTCCTGGCTGGGAGGGAGGGCAGGCCCTGGCACAGGTGCCCAGACAAGCTGTGGCTGCCCCAGCCCTGGGAGTGTCCCAGGCCAGGCTGGAGCAACCTTGGGTAGTGAAAGCTGTCCCTGGATGGAACTAGATCAGCTTTAAGGTCCCTTCAGCCCAACCCGTTCCATCACTCCATGATCATGTCACTTTTCCATACATTTTGTGACATTTCTGTTCACATATGAATTCTTTAAAGGTGTCACATGGAGGCCACAATACACAGCCATAAGTTTTTCCCTTTGCATGGAAGAATTGCTTTTCTTTCTCATTTTCTCCTGCATTTTTTCACTCTCCCTCTGTACAGGCTGCTGATATGAAAGGTTTATTCATGAGCTTAACCTAATTACTGTCCTCAGAAACAAAGCCTGTTTTACAGTGCATATCCTTTAGATATCCATCATCTGAATATTGCCTAATACAGTTAGCAAATGGCCTCCAAATGAACCAAGAGGACTCAGTGGCTCATGCAGCAAAAAAATGGATCAGGGTTTTACCCAGACTGACAGAAATGTTTAAAATTCTCAATGCATGGCTTTGCTGGGGGATTAATATGCATTTCTGTCTGTCCTGGGATGAAAAACACCGTCTGGATTTAATGCAACACTTCCAAAATCGCTGATGGGAGGCTGGGAGAGCTGTTTATAAACACACTGCAGAGTTCACCAGAGACAAAGTTCACTTTGAGGAGCTGCAACACTTGTAATCAGGAGCTGAAATGTGTTCCTGGAGCTGCAGGACTAAAAGGCAGGAATTTAAGTGCCTTCATATATTTTCCTTGCTTGGAACAAAGGGGATCCATTTTTCATGGGAGCAAAGCTCCTGGGAGTTGAGTTTGCTCTGGGGAGATCATTAAGAGGGATCAATAAATGGATGGATGGAGCTGTGGCCTGGCTGGGTCCCTGCCTGGCTCAGCTGCTGCTGGAGTCACCTCCCAGGATCTCAGGATATCGGGAATAGTTTTCTGGGATCCTGGAATGGCAGAATCCTTGAGGTTGGCAAAGGTCTTTAAGGCCATCGAGTCCAACCCTCAGGCAGAACCACCATGTCCCCCACTGACCCCTCTCCTGGAGTGCCACAGCTACAAGTGATTTGGACACTTCCAGGCATGGGGACTCCACCACTAAACTCCCCATTTTTAGTCAGATTTCTCTGGCCTTTGTGTGAATGTCAGTGTAAAAACCTGATGCAGAAGCTCCTTTCAGCCCTTCCTGGTGCTCATCTCAAGGCCAGTTCCTTGTTCTGCTCTTCCACAGGATCCTGGGGGCAGAGGGCACAGCCCCAAGGCTGCCAGGATTGCAGGAAGGGTTTGGACAACGTTCTCAGGCACGTGGTGAGGTTTTGGGGTGTCTGTGCAGGGCCAGGAGTTGGGCTCTGATCCCTGGGGGTCCCTTCCAGCTCAGGATATTCTGTGATTCATTTGTCTTCTGAGGGGGTGGGAAAGAAGCAGTAAGTGAAGACAAAAATAGCCTTTTTTTCCCCTGAAGATCATCATTCTATGAAGTGAATTCTTGGACAACAAAGCTTAGAGTTGGATTTGCTCCTGTGGAGCATAACCCCAGCTGACCCTGGTAAAACCAGTGTGACCAGCAGGTTTCCATGCTCTGGTGCTGCTGACCTGCTTGGGTCTTCAGGTGTGTGTGGAGAAGGCTGGGACAGTCTTTGTGCTCCTCAGCTTGGATAATTGAGCTCAGTTCCAGCAGATCCTCAGGGGAAGCTGCTCTTTTGCAGGGCCCAAGGCAGGAGAGTTCTGAGGGACTCCCTCTGAGCCATGGAGGTATCCAGTGCTCCAGGAGGAACATCCCTGTTCCAGGTCCTCCCTAAAGGGCTCTTTGCCTTGGAGAGGTGTGTGAGTTAATGGTAGTTTGGCACCTCTGTATGTTCACAGGCTCCCTCTGGTTGGTTTGTCCTGGCAGTTCCCACCTGGCCCACGTGTCACTGCCACCATTCCCTGCCCTGGCTGAGGACCTGGAGCCAACTGGAGCTTCCTGGGACCTGCAGCGTTTGGAATGGTGAGTTATGGACTCCCATGGAATATCTGGACCCAGACACAAAGGTCTGGGCAGCCCCAGAGCTGCTCCTGCTCCCCAGGTGCTGTTACATTGCCCTTGGTGGGTATTTTTGTAATTACAAACTCTTTTCCCGAGCTCCAGTATTTTATTCTTAAATAAAAAATTGATCCCAGGGAGTTATATTGTTGAATATTAAAGGCAGTATTTATTTGCAAGAGTCACTTTGGGGGTGCCTAATTTGTCGAGGGTTTCTGCTCAGGCTGCAAAATGGTGCAATAAAAGTCAGTGATTGATGTTTATGATCAGATTAAATGGTTTAGCTGTGGGGATCAAAGTGATAAATTCCAGCCCTCCCCGAGCTGGGATTGGCCACCAGAGATCCTGCAAAGTGCCAGCATTTTGTAATGAGATCGTTTATTCTCAGGCTCCAAGAGAATCAACTCTTGTAGTTTATTGAAAGTGTGTTTAAAATAACAACGTGCTGGGTGTCAGAAGGACTGGATGTGGTTTGGATTTGCTGGTCAAGCACCCCAGTGGGAAAAGCAGGAATTAAAAGCAGAGGTTGGGATTTCCAGGGGAAGTCTGAGGGTTTGAGGAGCACGAGGGACATCATCCCCTGGCCTTGTTTCTCCTGGATTTTGGTCATTTCACTGAAAATGTGGGGCCTCAAATGCAGGTGCTGTGGGCTGGCCCTGGGGCTGCCTCCCTGGTGAGCTGCAAAGGGCAGCCACAGCCTGGTTATCCCTGGAAAGGAAATGTTCCCATTCCCAATGACGTGGAGAGACCACAGCAAAAGGTTGGGAAAGACCTCTGGGATCACTGAGTTGGGTAGAACTGGTTGGATTAAAGTTTAATGGTTGGGTTTTCCCTGTTGGGAGACTGGCCCTGGGGACTCCAGCAAGGTCTCCCACTGTTCCTGAAAGGAGAGGAAAGAGGGATCTCTGAGAGTGGCAGGAGAAGGGAAACACCCCAATTTTACTTGCTTAGAGCTGATAGAGCTGGATCTCAAAAGCACAATATTCACATGATAGAGATGTGTGAAGGGAGCACTGAGATCATCTGGTTCAGATTGGTCTTAAACTCTGTGTCTGAAAACCACCAGAGATCAGCTAAAATTTAGTGTGCTGGTGGTGAAGACTAAATTGTCATTCCTGACTTGCTCTGGGAGGTTTGTAATTGGGGTAAAACCTGAACTCTGAATTCATCTCCAGTGCACAATTGCAGCATCAAAGCTCGACATTGTCTTCCTGTCCCCAGGACATTCTTTGTTAGAGAATCATTTGTTTTACTCCAAAGAGGCCCTTTTTCTTTCTCTGTTGCAAAGTTGGTCTTTTTTCCTCGTGGCTGCTTTGACTCTGGGGAGACTCTGATTAAACACTGCAGTTCAAAAGCGTTTGCACAGTGGAGTCATTTGGGGAGGGGAGGAATCATTAGGGATGCTGGGGCTGGTGAGGGTTCAAAGCTTCATTCCTCCTGCATCAGCACTTTGGAGGCTCTTCCCTGGGTCCAGGAGGAGTGAGGGACTCTTTCAAAGGGCAGGAAATAGGATTTGAAGTGATATCATTTAAAGCAGCAGTTGGTGGATCCACAGCCAGTCCTGCAGGGGTTTTTCCCTCATTTTGTTGATGTGGGGGATCCACATTTCTGCACCCTGCTGGGGCTCTGCTGGCATTGCTGGGAGGGCAGAACACACCCATGGAATCATGGAGGTTGGAAAAGCCCTCTGAGATAGAGACCAACCACTCCCAGCACTGCCAAGGCCACCACTGACCATGTCCCCAAGTGCCACATCCACAGGGCTTTGAAACCCCTCCAGGGATGGGGATCCACCCCTGCCCTGGGCAGCTGTGCCAGGGTTAGGGTTAGGGTTAGGCTCTTTTCCCTGATATCCAACCTGAACCTGCACTGGAGCATTGAGGCCATTTCCTCCTGTCCCGTTATTTGGTATCTGGGAGAAGAGACTGTTCCCCCTTGGCTCCCCCTCCTGGCAGGGATTGCAGGGCCAGAAAGTGCCCCCCGAGCCTCCTTTGCTCCAGGCTCATCTCCCTCAGCCTCTCCTGGGGCTCCAGCCCCTCCATGTCATGCAGGAGTCAGCACAGCCCTTCCTGCTGTAATTGCATCTTCACCTCGGAAGCCCCGGTGGCAACTAATTAAATTCCAGCCCAGCCTGTCTGGTTTGGACCCCCCGAGGGGATCAGTTCAATGTAATCATGGGAACTGCAGCTTTTAAGCAAATATGTGGGTTTTTTGAAGAGATGAGGTGAGGTCTTGTGTGCAGCAGGGAGCTGCAGGCTGGAATTCCATGGTTCCCTCCCTGTGAGGATCACTCCTGGGAAGGCTGGGGAATGAGGAAGAGCCATTTCCACCCAAGGAAGAGGGGCAGGAAGATGCTGAGGGGTGCAGGGTTTCTCTAGCCTGGCACAGACCTTCCCAGAGGAGCTGTGGCTGCCAAATCCCTGGAATTGCTCAGGGTTAGGCTGGACAGGGCTTGGAGCACCCTGGGATAGTGGAAAGTGGATGGAATGAGCTTTAAGGTCCCTTCCAACCAAACCATCCCACGATTCTGTGATTCTTATCCACTTGAAAACAGGGATTAATGTGGAGGTTGGCCCCTTCAGAGAGGGGATTCTCCTCCCTGGGATGCAGCTCCAGCAGCAGCACCAGCTGCTGTCTGGGAGCTCTGGAGAAGCATCCCCACCTCCTGCAGCTCAGGGAAATAAAGCACCGGAATGAGCCCCATAAATTACAATAATTGTGCCTGGCAGCAGGCGGTAATTTAAAACAGATTAATCTAACAAGCCTTAAAGATGAATAAATAATAAACATCTTCATGCAGTGGGAACCTTCTTCCCAATGAATATTAATTACTGCTCATAAACCCGATGCCAAAATCGATCCGTGTGGAAGAGGCACAAGGTAGTAAGGGCAGGAAACTGGACAGAGCCCAGTTGGGTATTCCCAGTATCCATTAAACTGGGAAGGTGGACAGAGCCCAGATGGGTATTCCCAGTATTCATTAAACTGGGAAAGTAGACAGAGCCCAGTTGGATATTCCCAGTCTCCATGAAATGGGACTGTGCAGGTTTGTGCCTGTGTGTGCTGAGAGGGGATCCACCCCGAGCAGAGGGGAGGACCTTCCCCTTCCCAGTGGGAACATGTGGGAGATGGATGAGAGGAGCACCTGCACCATGTGCTCCAGGGGAGCTCCATCCTTCATCCTCTCCTTGCTGCAGTGCTGTTGTGTTTGGGGGATATCCATCATTCCCTCCCATTGTTCCCATTCTCCTCAGGCCAAGGCTTTCTCCAGGAAAATGCTTTGCTTGGCAGGAGGCTGCACTGGGGGCTCCCAAAGGGAATTTTTCCTGCTCCTTTTTTCTCTGCATGGCTTGGGCAAACCCCGTGTTGCCTGTACACACTGCAGGCACTGGGGGCTTGGTTTGGGGAGCATGTGCTGTGTGTCAGAGTGGGGAATGGGCTGGGAGGGATAACGGGGCTGTTTGGAGGTGCTGGGATGAGCTGGGGAGGGCTGGCTTGATGCAGCAGGGAAGCTCCTGTGGAAGATTCCTGGAAATGTTGGATTTGGGTGCCATCACCCTCCCAGGGGGGTGGCATTTCCATCTTGGTTTCCATTGAAAGCCTGGCAGAACTAAATGAAGGTCAGTGGCTGTAGAACATCCCAGAGCTGGTTTAAGATGGATCATAAAGTAAACTGAAGCCTGGAAGAGCCCATGGTGGGATTCCACCTGGGATTCCATCCGGGTTTCCAGCAGAGGCTCCTTCCTCTTTAAGATGGAGGCAAATCCCTGCCCTGGGGCTGGGCCTGAGATCTGCAGGGACTGCTCCTGGAAGGGTCTGGAGGCTGCTGGGGCTTGGAGGGAAGTGGCAAAGGGAAGAGGAAAGGAGGGATTCATCCCTGTGGCCTCCTGAGCTGTGCCAGGGCTGTTTCAGGTGTGTATGGAGCTCATGGAATGAGGGGTGTGAGCAAAGGTGGGCACAGGGAGAGGGAGGGAGAGCACTGGGGGGTGTAGCTCCTCTCCCAGGGATTGGTCCATTTACAGGTTTTTCCATGACCTGGGAGCCCAGAAGGTCCCTGGTCTGGTCTGACACCTGCAGTGACGTGGCTGTGCAGCCCTGCAGGGAGAGGGGGTGAGTCCAGCCCTGCAGGCAGAGGGGGTGACACCCTGTCCAAGAGGGGAGGTTGTCCTTGGGCAGGATAAAATCCTCTGGGCTGGGAATTGCACAGGAATCCAGGAATCTTTCTGCTTTTCCTCTGCCTGTGCTGTGACTCTTTGCTAAGTAGAAAGGTCTTTGCTCTCCCCTGTAAGCGTTCTCAGCTAATTAACTCCCCATAGCCCCAAGTGGAAGCAGTTCCCATTTCCCCAGAAAGCAGCAATTACAGATGTCTGTCGTGCCTTCACCTGCAGCGTTAACACTCCACAAATACCCTCTTACAGCAGCATTTGAGCAGCATTAACAAGCAGCTTTCCCTGCTGCCTGGAATGGCAGAGCTGGAGGGCCAAATCCAGCAGAACTGGATCCAGTTTCTGAGCTGGTGCAGTGGGAACACTTCCAAGTTTGCAGAGATGCTTCACATGGGAAATGGATTTTGAAATAGAAAGGTGAGACCCACCCTGGTGTCAGCAGAGCAGGAATTGGGCTTAAAATAAAGGAGTGCCCTGGGCTGAGCTCCTGAGCTGCTCCTGGGAGAGAGCTGGGGAGCACAGTCTGCAGGGGCAACCTGGCATTTCCCAGGGTCCCAGAATCCTGCCTTGCATTGGAAGGGACCTTAAAGCTGCTCTCACTCCTCCCCCTGCCATGGGTGGCACCTTCCACAGGCTGTTCCAGGGCATCCTCCCAAGGGCTGCCTGTCACTGGTGATGTGGCACTGGGAGGGATGTGAGCAGCATCCACATGGTCCAGCTGGGGACTTTTGGAAGCATTTTAATGTAGATCCCTTGAATTTTAATATAGATCCCTTGGCAAGGACTTCACAGGGGTTGTTCTTTGCTCTTTGCTGTGCTGGAAATGAGGTGTTATGAGTTTGACCCGTCTGGACAAGCTGTTCCTTTGCCTGGCAAGATTGAAATGCTGCTGCTGTGTTGCATTGATCCCCAATAATTGCCTTAATAGCAGGCCTGGTGTAAACAGTGAGGAGGTTTCTGTCACTCAGGTAATGAAATCACATCTGGTTTTGCTGGAAGGAATTTATCCCTGGCCCAGGGTCGTCTCCCCAGGATGAGGAAGCTCCTTGCTCTGAGCCTGGGCATCTCCCAGGAAAAAGGGATTAGGGGGAGAGATGGGGAGGGCAGAGGTTTGGGGGAGGGAATTCTTTAAAGCAGCGGAGCAGTTGCTTCTGTTAGACAAGAAAATAGCAGGTCATTGCTTGTATTTTAGGCTGTAATTCCAACATCCTGTGGCTTCACTTCCCTGTGCTTTCTCTTTGGGCCCCCTTAGCACTGCCAAGTGTGATCTCCCCTCTCACCCAGTACTGTTTTCCAGCTCAGGGTGATGCTGTTCCATGGATCAGATGTAAATGGTTGGGGTTTGGATTAGACAAAGCAGAGCACCTTTCTCTTCCCTCCCCATCCTGGTTTATTTTGTGACCAAATCCAGACCTCTTGCTCCTCCCATGGCAATTACAGAAACCCAGAACTGATTGGGTTGGAAGGGACTTCTCATGGTCATCTGTGATCTGGTCCAGCCCCAAAACTTCTTATTCCCACTGGTTCACATTTCTCCACATCCAACAGTGGGTGAGAAACCAATGGACTTTGTAAGGTGGGCAAAGAGGAGTTATGGAACAAAGATCATAAGAAGAAGGTCATTGAAGAACAAGGAGCACATCTCAGCTCGACAAAGAGACCCTTTTCCCTGCCAGAGCTTTGGGAGCTTAATTTCTTTCTCTTCTCTTTATATTTTTGACACACACAAAGCCCTTCCAGCAGCCCAGGCTCCAGCCCTGTCTGTGCACACACGTTGGTTTCCTGGGGAGAAAGGATTTGTGGCACCTCTGAGTTTGTCCAGGAGTTTTGTAGAGATGTTTACCCATTGGCAGAAAGCCAGTGAGGAGGATTGGAGCCCAAAAATCAGACCCAAAGCACTCCAAACCCAGCACAGTCACAGTGCCTTCGATGTAGGGAGTGTCTGGGACTTGGAGGAGTGATTTGCACCATGGCAGCAACTGGCAGAATGTGCCCACTTGAACTGGCAGAATGTGCCCACTTGAACTGGCAGAATGTGCCCACTCGAAGTGGCAGAGCATGCCCGCTTGGCTCCCCAGCTCTCAGCAATGTGGGGCTGCAAACAGACAGAGAAATTGCCCACACCTTTCCAGGTGTGGAGAGCAGTCCCAGTGCACATCTGTGTCTTCAGCATGTAGAGCTTTCAGTGCTTCCATCTACCACCCACAGACCATTTGCACCGGTTTAGTGCCCTGTTCATGCCAAGCATTTCTGTTGGCCCCAGGAAAGGGGGGGGTGCTGGCACAGCTTCTCATTACTGGCACACCAGAGTGATGCCCCCATGGCAGGTTTGCAGGAGTTCTGTGCCTGCCCCTCCCGGGCAGGGGGTGGGCTCTGCTGTGCCCCTGCCTTTGCATTGCTGTTCCCTGCCCCTGGCACTGTTTAATGGGCACATTCAGATCTTGCTTGTGAGCTTTGCTTTGTACCCACAGCTCTGCTCAGCATCCTCCTGCAATCACCATAGTAACCTTGCAGGGGGATGGTGGGCCTTATATTTTTATCCTGTGCTGAAATATCAGGGCTGGCTAATACTGCTCTTGCTTTTGTCCACTGCTCCTCCCCAGCTCTTGTGGGGGCCAGAGGAGGTGGTGCCTTTGGTTTCCAGGGGTTGCAGCTTCTGCTGTGGGTGTGGATCCAGCAGGACCCCGGGATGTTCATGGACTGTGGGAACATGTGGCCCTTGGTCCCTTGTTCTGGGCAGCACAAGGAAGGGCAAAGTCCTGGCTCCAACCAGCTGGTGATCAGATGGTACAAAGCCTGGTTTGTGCCCAGCAAATTGAGAACCTGGGACAGGGACACCTTGCAGGTGGCTCCAACTGCACCCAGCCTGGCCTTGACCCTGCTGAAGCCCCAGTCCTGCCTTCAGCAAGAGCTGTTTATGCACTCACTGCCATCTCCTGAGCACAGCCAGGGGGAAAAATGCCAGCTCATTTGAGTGACTGCATCCCAGGAAGTGCTTTTGGAAAGCCTGGGATACACTTAATTTCTTCTTCCAAGGGTCAATGATACTGCAGGACCTCCTGGGGTTGTTAATGCAGTTTAAAAGCAAAGCTGAGCTGGGAAATAGCATTTAAAATAACCCAAACACTGCTGGTTCACTTGGGAAGTTGCCTCTGGCTTCGTTCCAGGAGAAATCCACCTGGCTGTTAAATCTGCCATGGCTGATGTGGGCCTGGTTTCCCAAGGATGCATTAAGGGAGCTGTGATTGAAAGATGACACACAAATTCTGTGCTGTTACTGCTGAGATGCCTCTGATTGCAGCTGCCTTTTCCATCTTCTGTGCATTCCCACAGTTGCTGGGTCACTGCCCTGCAAGGCTTTGTGGGGATTAAATGAATTTGGTGGTGTGAGGTTTTAGGGAACAGAAGATATTCCAGTGCCAGGAAAAACTGCAAACACAACCTTTGCTGAGCTGCATCCCCTCAGGATCCTCCTTCCTGCTGCAGGTGAGTGGCTTGAGGAAAGGACCAATTCAAGGTGAAGTCCTGGGATTGTTGTCTGGTGGCAGAAATGGGCCTGATTTAGTGCCAGTTCATTTTTCCTCCTGTGGTTTCCCTGGAAATCAGGGTTTCTCCCTCTCTGTAGACACTCACGTGCCCCAGGTTTTAGCCACTGCTTTGGGATGTCTTTCCTTGGAGGTTGGAACAGGGAGCAGCACCAGGAGGGCTTTGGTTTAAGATGCAAGTGATGAAGTCCCTACATGTTCCTGAACCTCTTCCTGAGGTGCTGCAGCCTGATGGAGTCTGGTGACATCAAACAGGGAGATGGAATGGCAGAATAAGGTGAGCAGAGCACCTGATTTGCCTCCTGCTGCAGCTTCACCCCTGCCTTACAAACAGCTCTTGGAGAATCATCATTAACTCTGGCAGTGCCTCTGTGTGGTGGGAAATCAAACCTGTCTTTGTGTGGAACACTTGGATCAGTTGGTTGCTCCATTCTGGTTTTAAAAAGAAAAGAAAAAAGGGAATGTATAGAACCAACCTTGAATGAACCCAATTCCAGTGCAGAGCTGGAGGAGGAAGGTCCCTGCAGCCACTGCTGCTCTGGGCAGTGAGCAGGAAGGAGCAGCAGCTCCTGTTTGCTCCCACCCCCCTGGGAAGCAGCTCAGGAACTGCACAATTGGCAGCATCTGGGTTTTCCCACTGCTGGTGATTCAGGAATGCAGCCCTGGAAAGCTCTGGAAAGCCCTTCCCAGGGCAGTGCCCTTCCCAGGGCTGGTGCCCATGGGCACAGGAGAGGGCTCAGGGTGGAGCAGGAGGACCAAACCCCAACAATTAACAAAGGAATGCAGCAGAGAGAATGCTTTTAGTGAGATACAGCACTCAGAAACATCATTAACTGGTGCAAATAACACATTTTCTTTAGCAGAAATTCTTCCAGCATAGGAAATGAACTGATGGACTGACTGCAACTCCAAACTCTTACTGGAAACAAAATTGTCCTGAAAACAACTCAATGAATTATTATTTTGAATGGAGGATCCTTGTCTGGTGAAGAGCAGAAGGGGTTGGTTTTGCTGACCAGAATCCCAGAACGTGAGTATTTGGGATCAGTGTTTGCTGGGACATGTCCCAGCTTCTGTGCCTGTAGGAATGGGAATGTGCCCTGGGAAAAAGGTGTTGGCTGGTTGTGCCTTGGAGTGACCCACCAAAGGCATTCCTGGGGCTTCCTCTGGAGCCAGACTGGGCAGTGACAGGGAAAGGGGCTGCTGGCAAAGAGGTGCCCATTGTGATCCTGGCACTGAGCCCTCCCTGGCGTCTCCTGTGTCTTTGCTGCCCTCCTGTCCTTCATGCTCAGTGAGAAAATGGGGGGAAAAGAAGAGAAAGCCCCAAATGCTTGAACAGAAACCAATGAAATACCATTTTCCTCTAAACTTATTCCCTAAATACTTCAAAAAAAACCCCTGGGTTTAGAGACTGCAGGGGTTTTTTTTCTGTAATTACTGTTTTTTCCAGGCATCTCAATTCAAGTGTATTAAATCCAGACCAAGCAGCTGCTGCTCCTGTGCACAAGAACAATCTGAAGGAGCTGATGTGCCTGCAACTGTTCCTTCCCAGCAGAAATCAGCTGAGTTCTGTGGGTGCTGAAAGGTGTGGACTTGATGGGAGCAATGAGGCAGAATGTAAGTTTTTCAGTACTGACTAATTTAGCAGTGGAAAACAAGATCTGATGGATGAACAGTCTGGTTTGGAATCAATATTATCCCATTCCCCTCAGGAACCCTTGACCTCCCACAAAATTCCTTGTTACAAACATTGAGTTATTAATTATATTTTTAAAAAATTCCCATTACACGTCCTGTCTTTAAACAAGAAACTTACAGAAATGATGTTTTAATTTCAGCCATGGCTTTAATCCTTCCCCAAAGGGTTTATTTGCCACCATGGGCAGAACATGCTCTGTGCTTTAGAGGAGCCAACTCTGGGCTCTGTTTAAATACAGCATTTGCTGCCGTTGAACAGCTCTTTTACCATGGTCTTTGTTGTAGGTGTGTTACCAAACCCCAGGAATGATGGTGGGATGTTGTCCCAGGGGTGCTCAGCTCATGGGAGGTCACTCAAAAAACCAATTGCATCCAAAGTATCAGTCTCAGAGAACCATGGAGTGGGTTGGGTTGGAAGGGACCTTAAGGATCATCCCCTGCCATGGGCAGGGACACCTCCCACTCTCCCAGGCTGCTCCAGGGTGGAACGAGGTGGTCCTTGAGGTCCCTTCCAACCCACCCCATTCCATGATTCTGTGATCCCACAGCCCTGGAGCACCTTCTGCTGTTGGCTCCTCCCAGCTCTGAGTGGAGGTTTCCTGGGCAGTTTTCCAAGGGGTGGGAAGGTCCCGAGCTGTGCCCAGCACCCCCCAGGTGTGAGCTCAGGGGTATCCACACACTGGAACTGAGGCCAGGCTGGGTAGGGATGGGGGTGTTCGTGCTTGTACCAGCTGCTCCTGCCACTCCTCCTGCAGACCCTGCACCACCTTGGACAGGAAAACCACTGGAGAGCCTTGACTGGAGCTCCCACTCATTTGTGGCTGGGCATTAATTGCTCTGCTCACTGCTGGAGCTTGTCCAGGTTCCTTTTCAGGCTGTTTGGCAGGTTTCTTTGGGATGGGCCAAGGGGAACGGGTTTCAGCTGAAAAAGGGTTGACTTAGATGAGATGCTCATTGGGAGCTCCCTGCTGGGCTGGGGAAGGTGCTGAGCAGCAGCCTGGGAGCTGAGCTTGGTTCAGCAAACCCAGAGAGCCCCAGGGGGGGTCCTAATGGGACTTTATTACATGTTGCTGAACAGCAAGCAAAACTTGAATTAGGAAAGATGTTACTGCAGCTGAGAAAAAAGGGCTTGTCAGTATTTTTCTGAATTAGAGCAGAAATTGCAGGTTTTCCCTGGGTGGCATTTAATTTACATAAAACCCAATAAATTCAGAGTTTCCTCAGCAGTTGTGCCATGAAACAGGGTGCAGTGCAGGGCTCCTGTTTGGCTGTGCTGTGTGTTAGGGAGCTGGGGGGACAGTTCAGGTGGGGTGAGGACCATCCCTTGTCCCACCTGCAGCCACAGCTGGGACAGGAGACTGGCCTTGGAAGGGCAATTCTCAAGGAGACACCCATGGGTGACAGATGGAACCCCTCAGAGAGGTGCTGTGGCTTCAGGGGTTATACCCAGCTCAGCCCCTGGTGTCTCCCTGCTGAAATGAGGATTGGTTTTGGCTGTCAGGGAGTTTGCAGGAACAGATTCACTCTGGGCAGAACTCAGAGGGTGATGTGGGAGCAGCCTCGGGGTTGATCCAGGCTGATCTCCATGGACCAGAGGGTGGATTTGAGCCTTGGATAACAGGGATGTTCCCTGCAGGGGTGGGGGAGGAAGGGACAGACAGGAGCTGGGGGTGCAAAGGGCTTTGTCCAGGTGCTGATACTCAGGAGGGTCTTTCTTGCACAACCTGCTATTATGGAACTGCACTGAAAAGCTGAGGATATCTGAGGGTGGTTCCTACAATTACCAAATTTCTTCGAAAACTCAATTAAGAAGCCATCTGACCTAGGGATTTTATTGACCTGTCACTGGCTAATTATGTTGCAAATTTAATTCTTTATGATTATCATTAGTAACTGTCCAGTGCTTGGAACAAACCCTTTTGTCTCCAAGTGTTGCCACCTCTAAATTTCACCAAGTAATGAGGGGAAATGTTCTCTTAAGAGTGAAATCCAATATATTACAAACATAATTGAAATGCCCAACAGTCAGGAAATTCAACAGCTTGTTTTTAGAGCCCTAATTCAGAAGACATGGAAGGGCTTGATTCTGTGTGGCCTTACCCATGAGAACATCTTGAGACCATGGCTTGCTGCTTTCATGCCCTTCCAGATGCTCCACCTCTTGGTGTCCCTTCTCACAGGGTGTCACAAGTCATGGAAGGTGTTCCTGTCCAAGGCAGGGAGTGGAACAGATGGACCCTGAAGTTCCCTTCCAACCCAAACCTTCATCCCCCATTTTTCTCCTCTGGCTCTGCTGATTTTCCATCCTGCAAAAAGTTCCTCCACCACCTCACTGTTAATTCTGGATCCTCTGCCAATGAGCATGACCCAGTTAAAAGAAATCCATGCAGAAGGACATTAGGATGGATCCCTGTCACTTCCTGGAGCATCTCCCAGCCCTTGCCAGCGGGGACAGCTCCTTCCTCCCCGGGATGTTCTGGTTTGCACGGAGAGCTCCCCGTGGCACCAGTTGAAATGGGGTATCTCCACTGCTGGCCAGTTCTTAGCACAGGTTTGTCCTCCACAAACAGTAAGGACTGTAAAGAAAAGGCTTTTCCATCCCACTTGGCCTCACCAGGACAGACATTTCTTCTCTATGAGCAGCAATTTCTCAAAGGAAGGGGCTGTGCTGATTCAGTGTCATTTGGTAAATCCACTTTGCCTTATGGCCCATTTTCCAGGTGTTCTCACTTTTAAAATGTCTTTAGGGGTCTTACTTTTGTTTGAGCTTGGCCTAAGAGGTCCCAATGCCTTTTCCTTCATGACTTTTCAAGTGTCTTTAGAGGTCTTACATATGTTTGAGCCCAGACTAAGAGGTCCCAATCCCTTTCCCTTCGTGGCTTTTACTTTTCAAGTGTCTTTAGGGGTCTTACTTATGTTTGAGCTCAGACTAAGAGGTCCCAATCCCTTTCCCTTCATGGCTTACATGGACATGATGCATTTGGAATTCTCCCCTCCAATTTACCAGGCAACAGTCTGATTTCTGAGTTCTGCCCTGGATTCAGGATATATTGGATTAAACAAGTGTTTGCCTCTTAATGCCTTATCCACAGGAGTCCTTGCATATGAATTGCTACCAAAGAAGTGCTGTTTTCTGTGGGGTTACCCTTCCCCTTCCTCCACTGGCTCCTTAGTGCAGCTAATTTAGCAAAATTGCATTTAAATGAGTCCCTGATGAGAGACCCAGAGCTGACATTTTCTTTTTAATAGCCATGTTAGTCTTCCTGCCTGTTAAAATTCCATCAGTGGCTCTTCCCTCTCCCCAGTGTGAGACAGCCCTGCTACATCAGTGGGAGCATTAAATTCCTGGCCTCACCTTGGGGAATTTCCAAGGATTCTGCTGCTTCCTCGAGCTCAAAGACAGGCTTTTAAAACAGGATTATTTATGTTTATCTAGTGCTGGTGTCTTTAGCAGAGGTGTTTTGTGAAGAAGCCTCTTTGAGCAAAGTTAATCCCAAAGAACACATGAATTCCATACAAATAAAATGATGTTTTCCTTCAGGCTGGAGCCTCTGAAAGGGAAATTGTTTTAATTTTATTTTTAATTGTTTTTGATTGCTGTTGGCACCTCTTCCACAGTCCTGCCAAATCCCTCAGTGGTGGGTGAAATGCTGGGAGGGTTCAGGGATTCTCTCCTGCTCCACCTCACTGACTCCAGAGAAAGGCCCTTCCTGGCTGGAATGAAATCCCTGGCAGTGCTGTGGGTCACTGTGCCCTGTTCCCTTGGCAGGGCAGCTGCAGGTGGGCAATGCCAGCTGGGATGGAAGGAGTGGAGCCACAGAAGTCCTTGGCAGAGGAGCTGCTGCTGCACAGACCCGGCTGTGAGTGCAGTTAAACCCTCCCCTTGTCCTGCCTGGCCCTGGAATTCTGTGCTGCTGGGAGAGAAAACCTTGTTCTGCTCCTGCAGGTTCCTCCCCCAGCAGGTTCCTCCCCCAGCAGGATTTGGGTGGCATCTGCGGCTGGGCAGGGCTCTGGGAGTTGAATTCCACAGTCCCAGAGTGTGTCCCTGAGCCAGAGCCAAGCCCTGCCATGTTCTCCATCCTCTCCTCCAGGATGAGCAAGTTTTGCTCCTGATTGCTCAGGGCCAGCTCTGTGTCCCCTGCAGGAGGCTGGGAAAGTGTGCAGGGGCCTCACCTTTTAGCTGGGCAGGGGAAACCGGGGGGGTTGTTGCCATGAGACAAGAGGGGCTTTGCCTCCTGCTGGGGATTTTTGGGGTCCTCTGCCAGGGACCCCTTTTGTCAGGTGGATCTCAGAGTGATCTCAAAGCTGCAGATCTTTACCTTTTCTCTCTGAAGTGCCTTATATTGAATTTTGTAAAAACCATTTCAATTCCTGTTGAGGAAATGTCATTTTCTTACCTGTGACTGCAACATCTGTGCTGCAGATCCTGCAGGTTCTTTAAGGCAAGATTCTGTTCTGCAACATTTGCATTTTTAGGGGGTTTTCCAGCCCCAGAATCTGTTTGTGCTGCACAAGGAAGGGACACAGGAGGGCTGGATGTGAGGTGTGGGATAACAGGAGCCCAGCCTGTGGCCCTGCTTGGGAAAAACTGTACCCTCCAAAATTTGATTTGGATCTCCAAAGCCCTTGATTTATTTTATTTTCCCTGTTCCAAACAGTTTTATTGCTGGTGTAACCATCCTATCCATCAAGTGCTGGTTTGATCCCAGTGCTCACATTAAATCAGCTGTGGCAGGTGCTGCTGTGTGGGGGAAATCAGGGAATTCAGGAGCATCCTGCTGCAAATGGGGCTGTGCTGCTGTGTGGGGAAATCAGGGAATTCAGGAGCATCCTGCTGCAAATGGGGCTGTGCTGCTGGGCGGGGAAATCAGGGAATTCAGGAGCATCCTGCTGCAAATGGGGCTGTGCTGCTGGGTGGGGAAAATCAGGGAATTCAGGAGCATCCTGCTGCAAATGGGGCTGTGCTGCTGTGTGGGGGAAATCAGGGAATTCAGGAGCATCCTGCTGCACA
>JAOXXN010007087.1:0-21047 GCA_026770055.1 Myrmophylax atrothorax
AGCAGAATGGAGCCCCCCTGGCCAGGCGGTGCTGCAATCCCTGCAGGGAGGGGAACTCGATGGTGCCTTGTAGCTGATAAACCTCACAGCATTTCTCAGCCAAGGGGGAGAGGAAAAGATGTGTTGCTACTGAACCAGTAACTGGGGTGAAATTACTCTCTTCAGAGGGACTTCATTCATTAACATCTCATTGTAATACTCACACCCTCCTCCACCCCAGCGTTACCCCCCTCCAAGTTATGGCCACCCCTCACTGGTCATGTGCTCTGCATTTTATTGACTACATTTTTAAGGGAGAAGCAAGACTACTTTACATCAATCAGTAGCAGAGTTATGTATCAGTAGAGCCACTCAAAGTCCAACCAAATGAAAAGAAGTAGTGTAGAAGTGACTTAAGTATGGAGAGAAGTTGGAGAATACTCCACGATAACCCCTGGGACTGGCCAATGGGCTGAACGTTTCTCTCCTTCTTAGGGACACCCAGTAGGTAAGGACCGTATCCTGTGCGTGATGAATGATTGTCTCCAGCTAACTTTTACTGGGCATTAAAGCTCTTCTGGAGATCACTTCCAGTTTGGTTTTGCAGTCAGGGACTGTCAGCAGCAATTCTCAAACCTTAAGCTGTCCCAGTTTTCTATTCTCAGGCTATATATGAATTAAGTGTGTTACTGCATGAACTGTTAGTGTGAGCCCTTCACGAGCACTGACAGTCACTGCCAGTGGGGAACACCTGAGAATAAAAGTGTGGGGACCCATGAGGGGTCTCTCGTATGTTGTCAATGGGTGTCCTTGGACAAGTCACTGGAACCACCCTCGGATCCGTTGGCTGGTTCAGTGAATTCTCCATGGTGGGACTGGGAGAGATTGGTCGGGCACAGAGGTCTCAGCTTCCCTGGGTGCTGACAGACCAATCAAGGACAAACAGTTTGAGGAAATCCCCTTTCACAGGACAGAAATTTGGGAGAGTCAGCAGAATTGCCATGGACAGACTGCTGCAAAAATAGAAATGTGCCACTTCTGAGTCTGGGAAGGAGGAGGCTCCAAAGTTTTGGAAAGATGAAGAGAAGGTGGTGGAATGCATTGGACAACGTCAGGCTGAGCACAAGTCTAAAGAGTGTAAAACTAAAGGGGTCATTTGTGCAGTTTTAGCAGCCTGTTTGACTTGTGCACAGAAAGATGCTAAAGATTCCCTTACTTGCCATTGGATTTCTGCTGTAGAGTGTGCTGCTTTGGAGTCAGAAAGTGAGGCTTTGAAGTCATCATTAGCCTTTGAAAGGAACAAAAGAGAAAACTTGGGAATCTGAATTGATATACTTATGACTGAAGGTGATCCTCTTACAACGGAGGTTGACCAGCAGTAAATTCTGCTCACTGCAGCAGAGTGCAGAAACTGCTGCTGGACAGACAACCTCCTGTTTCAGTCAGGCAGCTCCACAAGTTTGTACCTTATACAGACCCTCAGTGTTGCGATAGAGGTATTTGGAGTGACAGTGATGATGATGATGATGAAATTGTGGGGACCCAGATTCCAAGAATTGGCTGGTTTCCTTGTGACCATTTGTTAAGACTGAGACAAGTGTTGACAGGGATGATGAAATTCATACCATGGTGTGTACAACCCTCTGGACATCAGCTGAACTATTAAAATTACTGTGAAAATATTCAGGAAAATCAAGGGAATCCAAAGTCCATTCTGTGTGGGAAGTTTCCCTGAGCAGGTCGGGGTGGGGGTGGGGGAATCGAGTTTTGTTGAATGAGGAGGAAGCCAAGAGGCCTTTGGGGACCTGCAGTATTTCTAACCACCATGCTGAGAGATCATGATTACACCTTAACTGCAAGGGTTTTGTTCTGGGCAGGGGCTGTAGATCCTCAGAAGGAGAATACTCAGCCTGTCATTGAAACACAGTCTCTGTGAGTGGGCTGTGCCAGTGCTGAAGGCAGCAGCACACAGGCGATGGATGAGAGAGATCCTACATGGACATCTCCAAGGGAAGCTCCCACTGATCCAGCACAGATAAAGCCTATCATTGGTGGCCTCCCAGAAAGTCTGAAGACATATGTTCTAAATACTGTAGATCACTTGCAAAGCAACAGAAATACCAGTTGCAGTCACAGACAGAGCCAGTGAGATCCCATTCCCTCTTGGGATGAGGCCATACAAGACAAAGTTGGCTACAAGCACCCGATCGGCTGGACCATTGTTGTGGGTTCACCTAGGTGGGCCTGGATTTGGGTTTTAAAGTTCGGACTAGGCCTGGAATTGTCGGGTGACTTGAGCTGGGCTGGGCTAGCTGACGGCTGACTTCTTCTAGCCAATGATGTTGTATTCTATACCATATCGACATCACCTCAGAGGGAATGGGATCCAGTGTGTGTGTGTGGCTTGGGCAGTTGCTTCCCAGCTGTGGTCCCAGCAAGACATACTGTGCTGTCCAAGGAGGGACGGAAAGGTCCAAGCCCACAGCACCGGCTCACCATCATGTTATCTTAGGGAAGTAGAAAGTTTCTTCTTAGTTCCTTTCTCTGCTTAAGTCTGTGTCTGGGGAATTAACTTCTCTAGAATGATTTGTAGTTAGAATAGTAAATTTCTGCTTACTGGGGAGTGGGAGGTTATTTTCTGTTATACATAACTTGTGTAAGTGTGTGTGTTATTTTGTAGTTTTAATTTTCTCTTTTCTGTATAAATACATATAGTTAGTTTCAGCATAAACCTAGTTTGGAAGTTTTTTTTTTCCTCTCCTTCTTTTTCTCCTCTTGCCTGGTTGGGGAGGAGGAACACTTTTACTCTCTCTTGGACAGTTGGCATTTTGTCAGCTCAACCCAAGACAACCATGAACTCACCTGCAGAAAAGACTCCAGACCGTAAATGGTGACTTTGTCAGCTTAACATTCATGGGTCCAAATTTAATGGAAGATCTAAGGAAAGACCCAAAGTCAATAAAGAGTGGGGTGACCTGTGGTGCCAGGCTCAGGAGCTGGCAGTACCTCAGTTTTGGTTACATGGAGACTCCAAGGGTGCCCTCTGTAAGTTAATTCAATCTTTGATTTCAGGAAAAGTTTCTGCCCCAGGAGGAGAATGAACCTTCTAAACTGAGACAGGATTTAATGGATTTGACAGAACCCCTGGAAAAAACCTCCTCTCCCTGGGGCAGGTAGTGAGCCACCCAGCCTGGTGGGTAATTGTAGCACTGTGGCTCCCAAATGAATGTCCCAAGGCTTTAATTAATATTCCTGTTGTTCCTCAAAAGATTATGGTTGAGTTTCTAATTGATGAAGGAGTTCAAATGTCAGTAATTAAAAGGAACCAGCAGATATTTTAGGAACTATTCCCAGTCATCATACCATTGAATTTACTGGAATTGACAGTGTAGTTAGGGAACAAACCATGGCAGGAATTTCTGCCTGGCTTCCAGCAGAGAAGCAGTTAACTAGGGTTGAAGTGCCTGTGGGGGCCACCCACACAAACCTTCTAGGGTTTGATTAACTGTTTGGGCAAACCTGGAAACTCCCAGATGGAACTCTAGGGAGCTTCCCAGTGAGAGGCACTGGATTGTCAGGGAGACAAAGAGAATCTGAAAGAACATGGGACAAAGCAGACTGTAAAAAATGTATCAGTCCACTCAGACATCAACACCATTGCCTCCTCCCAAAGTTACTGATGGGAAGCCATTCCTACTGCCAAGAGTGGCACCTACAGGCACTGAGGGGGTCGTAACAGATTTGGAGAAAAGAGGCATTGTTAAAAGGCCTCCTTTGCCTTCTAATTCACAGGAGTGTCTGGGAAAGAAGCTGACCTGGTAGTTGTGATTTACAGGTGATTACTGACAGTCAAATGCCAATAGTGAACCTTCAACTGGGACAGTCCAAAGCCTTGCCCAGATAGTGACACTGATGCAGGAGGCTGCTCGTGCAAGCAGTCAAGGACAAGTTTTTCAGAATTTCTCTTCATGGGCAGGATAAGGCACAGTTTGTTTTCACCTAGAGAGGGACTCAATACACTTTTACAAGGCTCCCACAAGGATACAGCCATTCTCTGACTCATGCTCACCGTGATTTGGTAAAGGGTCAGCACAAATTACAGTCTGATATTACAGTACTGATATTACAGTCTCTCAATACATTGATGATGTCCTGAGAGGGGGAGATGATCAAGAAAGATTGAGACACACAACGAAAATCATTTGAGAAGCACTAATTGAAATGGGATTGGAAGTTCTAGAAGCAACATGAGAAGAATTCACACAAGATGTTAAATTCTTCTGAGTCTGGTGGATAAAAGGAGCTGCTTCTGTTCCTCCAGATACTCTGGAAAAAACAGGACATGTGCAAAATCCATCTAGTGGGAAGGAGTTACAGGAAATTGTGGGAACTTTGGGATATTGGCACAAACATATTCCTGGTTCCTCTCTCCTTGCCTGACCCTTCCACAATCTCCTCTGAAAGGGAGAATCCTGGACAAGGACTGAACAGCATACAAATGCACTGCAGTTATTAATAGAACTGAGACTATTCCAGCAGCTTGGTCCTATCCATCCCACTGACCCTATCCATGAGGAGCAGGTGTTCTTAAAGATGGCTCCCACTGATATCCATGGAAGAAGGCACCAGAAAGCAACAAAGAGCCACTGGAATTTAGTGTTCACACATTCAGTGATACCAACATGAGGTATTCAGACCTTGAGAAAGGTTTGCTATCTGTGGTGTGAGTGGTGAATGGAGCAGAGCAGATAAGGAGAGGACAGAGTGTGGTCATTCAGGGACCCTTCCTTATCCTGGGTGTGGTTCATAAAGGCACAACACCGCCCACAGGGATTGCTCAGAAAGCCAGGGTCCATTAACGGTATTGCTTATCTGAGGGTAGAAATGAAATTATGCGTCACTGAGAAGGATGTTTAAGTATCCAAACTGCAGCAGGACAGAGATGGTGCACTGGTATTTCAGCTCAGACCAAGCAGGTTGTCCCCAGTTTGGGAGGCACCTGTGCTGAGAGAGGAGAGGAACCTCAAAGACGGTGTGGCTCACTGATGCATCACCTTACAGACACTGCAAGGAATGGCATTATCAGGCCATGGCACTGGGAGTGGCCACAGGAGAAGCCATAAGTGAAACAAGTAAAGGAAATGCACAAGTCAGAGAACTCTGAGCAGTTCTGCCACCAGCACAACAGGGCGCTGGCCACATGGACACTGACTCAAATGTCATTTCCAAAGGAGCCACTGAGGGGATCAGCCACTGGGCAGCCAAGGACTGGCAGGTAAAGAGAGTCCCAGTCTGGAAAATTGATACTGGAAACAGTTGTTACAAACAGGAGAAAGGAGAGTGTTGTGCATTGGGTGGGTTAAAGGACAAGATCAATCTGATTCAACCTCTGCTCAGTTTGATCAGCAGATAGAGAGCCTTGCACAGCTGTGCAAGATTGAACTCATAAACCATGACCCAGCTGGGGCAGGGCTGCTCCAGTGGTGACATGGAAAGTGAGGCCACAGTGGACGATCTGACTTGGGTTGGGAAGACATTGGCCAAGGAGGGCCCTTGTCAGTGAAAGTGTGTGAGCAAACAGGGACTGCTTGTCCCCCATGTCGATGGAGACTCAACAGGGACCAGCCCAGCAAGGCACCTCCTTTGCATATTGGGAGGAAGAAAACATTGTGGCACACCTGCCAGATGGATTCTGCTGGTCCATTGCAATCAGCAGGTGGAAAAAATTATGTCTTTGAAGCAGTGAAAATTCTCTCTGGTTTCACTGTGAAATCATAGGGGTTCAGGACACTCCCCCTTGCAGAGGAAACTCCAGGTGACAATGGGACACACTTTACAGCTGCAGAAGTGCAGGGCTGGGCCAAAGAAGAAGAAATCCATTGAGTATTTCATACTCCAGACTGCCCCCAAACCAATGGTGTTGCTGAAAGTACAAATGGGCTGGTGAAGCACTTTTCTAAAATGCATCAACCTGGGTGGCATCTGGGATTGTCTAATGCCCTCTGCCAACTGAACAGCATGTGGAGCAGAGGTGGGTGCTGAAAGTGAAAGCCTTTGGCACATCTGCTCACACAATTGGGCCAAAGGACCACACTAAACACAGGAAATCCCTTACTGGGTTTTATGTTGCCCAACCTGTCTCAGTAAAATGTGTACAATTGGAGCAGTGTCTGTAGATACAAGTGGTCACTCCAATAATTGTGCTCGTAACTTTGTTGCCATTACAGGGATGTGATTGTAGTTTTTGAGCTCTTGTTACATCTTGTCAATCACTGCAATAATTATAGTGTGGTTCAAACTCGCAGCTTGCTCCCATTGGTAAAAACCTCTCACTGGTAAATAAACTGTTATACCACAAATACCTGAAGTGTTTGCTGAAACAAGTCCAACAAAATGGACAAAATGCTTTCATTATTGCCCATCATGATGTGGAAGAAATACATCACATGAGTGATCTGCAGTGCCACAAGGATAAGGAAATGTTTCTTGCCTCAGCTTTCCATGCTCAGCAGTGGATGAGATAAACCCCTGGCAGGGCTCGATCAAGGAGCAATTGCAGGAACTGAGCTCCTCCTGCTCAGCTCACATTTAAAGAAGAAAGAGCTCCTCCTGCAGTAGAGCCACATCAGCTGCAGACCCTTTTGCTGGAAGGCCCCAGAGGCCAAAGCAGGAGTGGGAGGTGGGGGCTGCAGTGGGCAGGGCAAGGTGGCTGTCCCTGCTCCCCACAGCTGAGATGGCTCCTGACAAGCACAGGCAGGGCCTTTGGCAGCACAGGATGGGGAAAAAACTCATCAAACCACCCTTGGTCTGAGTATGTTCTTCTGCAAACTGAACTCTGAGGGGGTTGGATGTGTTTTCCAGAGCTACCCTTGGGCTCTGAGGACTCACCTTCATCATCTCCCCTGTACTTACCATTGTGCAGCGGTTGATCTAAATAATCTGTGGGAAAAGAAAAAAAAAAAGCAGGTAAGGAGTGGATTTCTCAAGACTTGCTGGGGGATCAAACAGAGTTCACCAACTGTGGGAATCTGACGGGGGGAAAATGAGAGAAAAATGGGATATTCCCATTCCTACAGAAGTTATAACATACAGTCTTAAGCTGCACCAAGGGAGGTTTAGGTCAGGCATTAGGAAGAAGGTCTTTTTAGAGAGAGTGTCTTGGCATTGGAATGGGCTGTCCAGGGAGGTGGCTGAGTCACTGTCCCTGGAGGTGCTTAAGAAGAGACTGGATGTGGCACTTGCTGCCATGCTCTAGTTGACAAGGTGGTGTTGGGTCAAAGGTTGGACTCAATAATCTCAGAGGTCTTTTTCCAGACTAATTGGTTCTGGGATACTGTGATAACAATGGCCCAGACATGTCGGTTCCAGTTGGTTCTAGTCAACAGTTTCTAACAGCTACACAACATTCAACAATAATTCCATATTCCACAATAACAGGGCGGGATGCTGAGGAGCCGGGGGTGTGACCCGGATGGCAGAGAGTTAAATCACTGGGGTGAGTGTTGTCTGCCCAGCTGCTGAGGTGAGTTTGCAGCACCAGGGGTGAGAAGCAGATGGAAAAAATCACCAAAACCCCCTTCCCCAGGATGGGGATTGGATGTGTTTCCCAGAGCTGCACTCAGGCTCTGAGGAGTCACCTCCATCATATCCCCTACACTTACCTTGGAGAGACTGCAGTTTTCTGACCTCTGTTGGAAAAGAAAAAAGCAGACAATGAGTACATGTGCCAAGGCTTGCTGGGGAATCCAAACAGAGTTTGCCAGCTGTGGGAAGATGATGGGGAAAATGGGAGAAAAATGGGATATTCACGTTTCAACTGAAGTTACAACAGTACAGAAATTACAGGGTGAAATGCAGCTGCCACTCCCTGGACAGACTGTGCTCAGCATGGCCACATCCTGTTCCCCAGTGACTCCACACACACAGAGACTGTGACCTTAAGCAGCTGCTAAGGGAGATGAAAGGGAGGGTGGAGCAGAATGGAGCCCCCCCTGGGCAGGCTGTGCTGTAATCCCTGCAGGGAGGGGAACTCCTTGTAACTGAAAGACCTCACAGCAGCTCTCAAGAAAGGGGGAGAGGAGAAGATGTCTTGCTGCTGAACCAGCAAGTGGGGCAAAATCATTCTCCTCAGACAAACTTGGTTCATTATCATCTCATTGGAATACCAACACACCTCTCTATCCCCGAGTTATCCATCCCCAAGGTACGATCACTCCTCCCTGAGCACATGCTCTATATTTTATTGTCTGTTCCTTTGGGAGTGAAGTGAGAGGATTTTGCACCAGTCAGTACCAAAGTTATGTATGACTGGAGTCACTCAAACTCCACTTAAATAAAAACAATTACTATAAATTAGGCAAAGACTGGGAAAAAGTCAGGGAAGACTCCACGGTAAATCCTGGGATCCTTTGACAGGCTGACCCTCCTCTCTCCCATTGGGATGTTGATTTGGTAGAAACCACACTCTGTGCACACTGAATGATTGAGCTCTCCTGGTTTAGCGGAGCTTGTCTGGGTATTGCTCTGAATATAGTTTTGCAGTCAGGTGCTGTCACCGGCAGTGCTTGAACCTGAACCTCTTACCACTTTATCAGTGTTAATAACAAGTGTTATTATTTATTCTGTTACGTGGGAGTCCCTCAGGGGCACAGGCAGTCACCAGCAGTGGGGAACATACTCAAATGAAGTGGGAATACCCAGGAGGGGTCTCTCTTTACTGTTGATGTGTGTCCCTGAACTGTTCAATTGAACCACCCTCTGATCCATCATTTGCTCAGTGGAGAGTGCCCATAACAGGCCAGTGACTGACTGGTCAGGCACAGGCTTTGGGCTTTACTGGGATGCTGACAGACCAATCAAACATAAAGGGATTGAGGAAATCTTCACTTTCATGTGACACCCAACTCTCTACCCTGGGTGACATTGAAGCCACCCCCATACTCACCTATTCCCCCACCACATACACACCCTGTTCCCTTAACCAGTTCTGTTCTCATTTCATCAGTCTTCCAGAGAAAACAGGAAATCAGGGGGTGTTTTGTTACTGTTTCCCAGGCAAGGAGCATGTGGCTCCAAGTTGCAACCTCTGAAGGAAGGAACTAAAGCTGCTCTGAGATGAGCTCAGCCTCTCCTTCCTTTTCAGATGGGAAAGAGAGGCCGGAGGAATGGCCAGAGCACGGACTGAAAGGGAGATGGGATTTCAGAGGGAGGGATCTCCCAGAAACCAAAGGTGACTTTCCTGCACCAGTTTCCCCAGCAGACACTTGTCAGGCTCATTGGGCCCTCCTGAGCCAGGGGAAGGGGAGCAGGGCTTGCCCAGGGCCTGAGCCCTTAGAGCAAATGGTCATTCAGAACTGGGGGGGCAGGACAGGAGTCACTTAGACTAAAACCCTCTGTCCGCTTGGAAAAGGCTCAGCTGCATGACAGGGCTTTGGGCATGGCCATCACAACCCTTCCCCCAGGGGAGATCACGTCCCTGCAAACAGGGCACCCAAAAGCACAGCTGCAGGGAAAGAGCTTGTGTGGTAGAAATTAAAATTGTTGGCAGTTTTTGGTCTTTGTCTTGGCCAGCCATCTGGGCAAAGTTTATATTTTCGCTACCTTGTTGCTAGTAATAAAAAGAGGTAAAGAAGAAACTTCACCCTTGAAGACCAAGCTAACTAGAAACTAGAAATAATTGGCCTATTCTAGTTGGCTAGTGGCATTTAGAGGTTGTTTGAAAGAGAAACTGAGGGAGGAGGAAGGCTGCCCCCCAATCCAAAAAACTGATGACCCCTGGGCAATTACGCGCATGCTCAGGAACATTCCAAAGCCCACGCACATGCGCAGAGAGAAAACTGTTGTATAACAAACGGGTGGACCTGGTGACTTCAGCCTGGGCAGTACTAGGGGTGGTGACTGCCTAGTCAGATGTCACTGGCCACCTGTATTTTAAGGGCAAATGACTGGAGCACTGGCTGGCTTGCATGCCATGCGGGAAAACCTTGCATTTTAAAACACCAGGAACACCTGTTACTGCAGTGAGTCGGCTGGCGCACGTGGTCTCGGCTTCCTTCTTTGGAAAATCTAAAAATGTGTTGGTAAGATCTTAGTGCTAGCACTCCCTTGGTGAGTGGCGGGTGTTTGCACCCTTGGGCTTATTGCTTTTTGAGTTTTTTCCCCTTCCTTTTGCTTCCTCCTCCTTTTTTCCACCATAAAACTCCTGTTAATTAGCAATTTTTGGTAATAAAAAACCTGCTTGTTAATCTCTCAACAGCGTGTCTCACTTTCTGGCATCCTTTCGAACCTACTGTAATACAGCTTCCCTGACATCCCAGGGAGGATGGCATTGAGCACAGTCCAGCCTGCCCCAGTCTCCCTGGCACAGCCCCTGGCTTGGCCACTGTTCCTCTGGGCACCCTCCTTCCAGTGCCCATGTGCACTGGGACATCTGCCTGGGGACACTGACAGGACAAAACACCTGCTGGAGCCCTTTGGCAGGACAGCCTGGGGTGGGGAGTGCCAGGTGTGGGAACAGTCCAAATACCACCAGGAGCCTCTGCCAAGGTTCCCAACATGGCCTGGTCAGATGGGCTCTGCCAGTGCCCAGAAGTGCCTGTCACAGCCCCCTCTGCCATGGCTTCATGAGCTGCAGTTTCTCCTTCCCTTCTGTGCCCATGGTCCCTCCTCCCTGGGTGTTTGTCAGCCCTTGTGGGACCTCTGCAGGTGCAGATGAAGCTGCAGGCACAGGTCTCGGGAGATGTGAGTGGGGTGAGCTCAGGAGAGCTGTGAGGGAAGGCTCAGTCCTGCCTTGTCATGAGCAATGGTTTCCTACTGCTGGTTTGGGCCCTTGGCCAGGACAGTCTGCCACAGGTTCTGCAGGCTTGGCAGGGCTCTGCTCCAGCTGCCACCCAGGAAGGAAATCCAAGTCCCCAAAGCACCCCAGAAAGGGCTGAGCATGGCTGTGCCCTCCACCACCACAGAGCTGGGACACCTGGCACTGAACTGGGGACACGGGGCCTCTCCCCAGCCATGGCTGCAGGGACAGAGATCTCAAAAAGATCCAGCTCTGATGAATGAGCTCCACTGGAGACTTGTGGGAGAATGAGGCCAATGGAGGCAGAGGAAGGGACCCTTCTAATTCACCCCAGGATAGTCCACCAATCTCAACCTCCTCCTCTTGTTTCTGGATACCATGACCTACCCACAGTCTCACCTGCATGAGGAGGCATCTCCCTTCTTCCTCTGGATAACAGATGAGGAGATGGAGAGCTTAGGTGTAATGTTTCTGTGGGCCACAGCCAGACTCCACTTGCTATTTCATTCTGCTTGTCAGACCAGTCTCACAAGGGGCTCAGGAGTGATTCCTTGCAGTCAAAGAATGAACTAAACCCCAGAAGTGATGTGTAAAACCCTCAGCAACTTCACCTGAGCCCATCTGTTCAGAACATCCCTGTGTCAAGCACAAGGAACAATCTCTGCCCTGCCAGAGCATGTTCCTCAGAGATCTTTCTCACAGAGATTGAGCTCCCACAGCCTCACTTCTGAAAACAAGAGATCCTGTGAAACAAGAGCCCTTACCTTGAAATATCAGAAAAGCACCAGTAGC
This sequence comes from Myrmophylax atrothorax, assembly GCA_026770055.1. Lineage (NCBI taxonomy): Eukaryota > Metazoa > Chordata > Aves > Passeriformes > Thamnophilidae > Myrmophylax > Myrmophylax atrothorax. The sequence goes on from JAOXXN010007087.1 coordinate 11,567, forward strand.
CAAGGCAAGAAGGAATAAGGTGAGTATTGTCCAGAAAGCAGGGACAAATGGAGACACGTGTGGAAAAGCAGCACCTTTGAAAAGAAAATATCTGAGTGTTATCCATCAGTATTCAATCTTTCCACCAGACTGGATCAGCCACTCAAAGATTTCACATGGAGAGGACTGAGAAATAGTCCCCAGTCCTACATGTGTGGGCAGGGCCTGACTTCTGCAGGAGTGTGCACCTGGGGCAAGAGGGACCTGGGTGGTTTCTCTCTGCAGTACCTGTGCTGCCTGCAGTGCCCCAGGGTGCTCTGGCATCTGGCTGGACTGGAGGGCTGTCATCTTCCATGGCAATGGAAAGGGCCTCCCAGGGCTCCTGAGACAATGAGCCTCCAGCAAAGACTTCTCAGGATGATGGGACTCACCTGAGAGGTGTACAGAGGTTTCCTTCTCCATCTGCACCAGGGGGTTCAGGATTTGACAGGTGACTTTTCCCACTTGCTCTCCTGAAACTGTGACTCGACTCCACACACTGAAGAGTTTCCTGCTGTCCTGCTGTATTTCAGTGTCCGCAGACAGACCCTGCCCATCCTCAGTAACCCACTGGACAGTAGGTTTGGGGAACCATCCATGTGATCTGCAGCCAAGCTCGAGCCCTTGCCCTTGGGGGCCCAGAATTTCAAGGAACGTTTCACCAGAACCTGAAAGGCAAGAAAGTTTGTGAGAGGGAGAAATGTGTTTCCATGCAAGCAGCTCTACCTTGGATTCACAGCCCCTGCTTCTTCCCGACTTTCCTGCCAGCGTCTCTCAGTATTTAACCCAACTTTTGCAATGGTCTTTATGATCCCACACTCCATCTGCCATAAATGCCAAACTTTATTTGGCTGAGAAAGAGCTGCAGTGAGGGATGGGTTTGTCTCTGAACTCCCCACTATTCCGTGGAGCAGGCAGGGAGAAGGTGTGTGGTTTGTATTCCTCTTTTAGAATTAATCTGTAGGAGGCTTGTCTAAGTATGAGGATTTGCAAAGCAGGACACAGGGCACTAAAGCACACTCAGCTTTTTCCCTGGCACCTCTCCAGTCCATGTGGGCACTACAGGTGGGCACAGATGGTCACTGCCCAGGAACTGCATCAAAGCTGTGCCACTGTGGTGAGGAGGGATGCACCACTCATGTTTCTGAGTCCCATTGCTGGGTCAGAAATGGATTTCACTGGAATTTGTGCTGGGGAACAGTAGGAAATGGAAGTAGATGACCTAATTAGGACCCTTCCAAATCAAACCACTAGAGGATTCTACTATTCCATAATTCTGTGATTCTGTGCTATTTTGGCTCAGTGACCCCAGCCTGACCAGCTCCACCTGATGTTATCAGCACCTGCACACAGACCATGCTGACTGTCCAGCTGGGGGGAACTGGCAGCCCAGAACTTCTCCTTAGCCCAGCTGGGAGGTCACCAGAGGGTGGGCACCCATCCCTATCAGTCCCACAGCCAGGGGTGCTGAGCACTTCTCTGTCTGTCAGGGGGGCTCACACCTCCCCAGCACTGATTGCTGCAGCTCGACAGCCCCACACGGGTCATAACAGGGCTCAGCCTGGGCATGGGGCTTGCAGAACATCTCTTGGCACAGCAACTCAGCCCCAGCCTCTGCAACTTTACCAAGCTGTTCCTGCCTGCTCCATTTCACCACACAATGCAGCTGCCTTCCAACATGCAGTGCAGGCTCTGTGCCTCCTGGAAGATTCAGCTTTAAAGCTCCTTCCTTGCCTAAAACTACAAGGGCTGCCATGACCCTCATGGGCTGGTCAGATCACCAGTTCCCCCATTGTCTCCTGGGTGGTGGCACATGGGTTGAATTTTCTTGGCTCCTTACAGAGCTCTCAGTGACTCAGAAATAAAGTGTCCCATGGATCAAAGGGCAGGTGCCACATGGCCCATGGGCTGCTGTGAGTGGGGAGATGACATGTTGGGTCATATGAGGGCCATCAGCTGGGGCAAAGTGACCTTCCAGAGAGCTCCTCTCCCTCTGTAAGAGCTTCCCCCTTCCCCACCAGGCCCAAGAAGTCTCCAACCTGCAATGCTGAGCTTGGTGTCTGCATAAGCGCTCCAGTCCCCGGATGTCACAAGGCAGCTGTAGATTCCTTCATCTGCTGGCTGGACATTCTTCAGTGTCAGGGACACGTTCCCAGTGGCAAATCCGTCTCCTGGCACTGATGTCCGCCCACAGTATTTCTGCACTGCTTCACCACCAGACTGTCTGTATCTGTAGATGTCCTCTATCTGTCCCTCTGTGGTTTTTTTCCATTGCACTTCCGAGTTGTCCAGTGGCTTTGTGAAAGAGATGGTGCAAGGCAGGATTGTATCCTGTCCGACAGTGCCCAGTACCTTCGCGGGAGAGGTGACCTCGAAATTTGCTGTGGAAAGCAAAGTTCAGTGAACAGCAGGCTGAAAGGAATCAGAAAATCACAGAATCACAGAATATACTGAGTTGGAAGGGACCCACAAGAATCATCGAGTCCAATTCCTGGCCCTGCACAGAACCCTCCCCAAGACTCACACCATGTGCCTGAGAATGTCATCGAAACATGCGAGCTCTGGCAGCCTTAGTGCTGTGCCCACTGCCCTGGAGAGCCTGTTCTGTGCCTAAGCACCTTCTGAGGGAAGAACTTTTTTCTAATACGCAACCAAAACCTCCCCTGAGATCAGTTCACACCATTCCCTGGGTCCTGTCTCATCCCCACAGAGCAGAGATCAGTGCCCGGGCCTCCTCTGCCCCTCCCGAGGAAGTTGTAACTTCAGTGAGGTCTCCCCTCCGTCTTCTCTTCTCCAGCTAAACAGACCACTCCTCACATACTTCCTCTCAAGGCCCTTCACCATCCCAGTGTCCCCTCTTTGGATATTTTCGAAGGGCTTAATATTTTCCTTATATTGTGTTTCCCAAAACTGCACACAATATTACTGGTGTAAAGGACCAGTAGGATAGAAATTTTTCCCTGTCAAGGACAACAGGGAAAAACTGAAAGCTGCAAATGTTCAGTAATAACTTTGCTCCCTTCTGTTAATGTACCTTCAGGCCATGATACCATAGATCATCAAAAATTATGCCAATAAATGAAAAAGGTGCAAGAAATTTTTAGGAGAAATGGTCAGTTTTAAAAAACTTAGGAAAGCAGATTTAATGATTTGAGGAAAATGGTTCACACCTTTTCTATTGTTTTTATAAAACAGAGGTTCATTTTGATTGGAGTATTCACTCCATGACTTTCTACTTACCTTCTTTTCTCTGAGGCAGAATGGGAACTGGGGAAGTTTGAAAGCCCAATGTAACAGACAAGAGGGAAAAACCAGGCTGATACAAGTTGTACAGGATGGCATAATTTTGGGGGAAATTAAATATTACAAAAGAATGTCTGGAGCAATTTCCTGCAGCTTCCTGGTGCCTTGGCAGCCCTGTGCCACCAGCAGCGGGGCAGCTGTGCCAATGGAAACTGCCCATTCAGGCAAGGAAAGGCTCTTGGTGCTGGAGCAGGGCTGGACATGGCAGAGCTGCCTTGGCTTTGGGCTTCCTTAGCCCACCAAGGAAGACAAACTGCAGCTGGAATGGGCTGGATTCCCCAACAGCAGAGGGGCAGGACAGCTCAGGCTCTTTTGCAGTTCTAATCAGGCCTTCTCAGGAGATCAGGACCCTCAGCTGGAGCACTTCTGATCATCTGCAGACTGGAATCCCCCAGAAAGGAGCAGAACATCATATGGAAGTGTTACCTGAGCGAGGGATGGCCAGGAGCAGTGCCAGAGCCAACAGGAGCCATCTCCTCTGGTCCATCCCTGCAGTCACAGAGGTGGGATGATCCCACAGCAGAGCTGGAACAGAAAGGAAGAGCATAAAGAAGGGAAGTTCTGTCCCAAAGCCTTCTGATTCCTCTTACCTGGCACTTGCCATCAGCTGCTACTTCTGAAGATGCAAAGTGCTCAAACAGTTGAGTTTAGACATCAAAAAAACTTGTGCCTTTCCAGAGATCTCAGCGGCCCTTGCAGGTTCTGGGAATTTCTCTCAGTGTAACATGTTTCCAGGAAGTTGCGAGAGGGGCTGCAAGAGAGAAACGTTCAACGCAGCCCCCTCTGCCTGCTGTGAAATTTGATGGGACACCTTAATTAACACACCAGCTTAAATCTCTGGTCTGGCTTTCACGAGTCTCCCTGTCTATGCTCTGGAATGGGTGAAAAAGGAGGAAGTTTCCCTCCTCCCATGTCTACATTTGGGAGATGGAGAATCCATGGTTACTGCTGAAATTCCTGCTCTCTGGGAACCATCGGGCTGCAGAGTGACAGTGCATCAGCTCCAGCAGAACCCTCAAATCATTTAGGGAGCTGCACCATGGTCAGCTTTGCTGCACAACTCTCAAGATCCTGACCTCCTCCATCTCTGGGTCTCTCTGTGGACTAAAAAAAATTCCTTTCATCCAAGGAGGGCCCAAAAGAAACCTTGCTGTCTCACTAGTCATCAATTACTACTTAAGAGACCAAACCCACATTTCCAAACAAGCTGAATGCTTTTCAAAAGAAGACATGGGAAAATAGTCCTAAAATACCAACACCACAAGCAAAAAGCCAAACTATTAAAAGCCGAGTTTCTCCATCCCCTGAGGCTTCACATTCAGCACTGCTGAACACACACACCAGGGCACAGTTTAACTGAGGTCAGTAATTTCTGTTACACCAGACGGGGAGAAAATGGGGTTGGGTTGACATTGACTCTGCAACACGTAGGAGATCCACAAAGACCATTGAATGCTCCAGAATTACGAGATGAATGATTTAACAATGCCATGATAACCACAGGTTTGCTGCCTATGGACTCAGAGCCCTAATCTTTCAAGGCAATAACCAGGAAATTTTCAGCTTATAAACATTTCTGCAGGTGCAACTGCGCCCTGGGTGCTCTGAAAGTTATCATCCTCCTGAGTCCCCATAAAATCAAGACACTTTCATACTGTTTCAGGTTCCAACAGCAAAGAATTCCAAGTGGCTTTGCTTACTGAAAAGAAGGTTCCAGCATTATCATCAGCCCTGCTTTGCCTCAAGGCCCTGTCCCAAGGGAGTCCTTGGGCCCAACAGCCCTTTCCAGAGGGGCAACACCCCGCCTCTCCTGCTCTGCAACCTTGCCTTCCAAGTCAAACCAGGACAGCACAGTCAGCTCTGGACACCAAAGGTAGCAGAACCACCCTTTGGGAAACAAACACCAGACTCAGATGGCCACGGGATATCTCAGCTTTTTAGCAGGTCATACAATAGTTTTGCAATTAGTTTATCAGCTAGGATAGCTTTGTATTTCAGGAATTGAGAGAGTGACAGTCAATGATTACCTTTCTGCTGCAGCACTGCTGACACACCGACCTGTCATGCCCAGAAAGGCTTGAGGATCTCTCACTGTTTGTGGTTCAGGTGTCTGGCAGTGGCTTCTTTTCTTGTTGTTCTTAGGCAGTGTTATTTTCTAGAAACTTCATATCTCAGGTGTAACTCTTACTTCTGTACCAGCTGCTTTTTCCTGTTGAGAGACTCAGTACTCATTTAGCAAACTTGCACTTTACAGAATAAAATCTTCTTGTTTTTCAGTGGTTATTAATAAGTTACTTATAAATTGCAGAAGCAGACTTTCTCCCAGTGGAAACTGCCATTGTTTCAGATTGTAAAATCTTTGAGGTAACATTGCCCAAGTTAGCTGTTGTGAGTGGTGTGTTTGGTAGTTCTTTTTTTTCCTTTTTTTTTCCTTTATAGCAAATATAGTAAAACTTTCTTACTTAAATGCAAATATTTTCTGACTTTTTGCTAAGGAAAGACAGAAAATAACATCTTTTAAATCTAATACTTACTTTTTGTTCTCAATTACTGGTTTTGCTTCTGGTTGTACTTCTATTTAGATGGGGCTTGCCCATTTTGACTTACTTGGTGTGTTGGTAGCTCAGACTCAGGATACATTTCATCTAAATTTGATTAATATTTTGATTATTTTGATTATTCTGGTTTGGTTTTACACAGTTTATAGCTCAACTCAAAGCTGTTGTCAATTGTTTTTCTTTTTACTCGAATTCAATTTTACTTTGTTTAAATTAGATTGCAAATTCTTTGGTGAATAACGGTCTGTATAAATTTGGTAAATACAAAAACTGATGCACTCCATTTGTTTACTTAGGGGGTTTCAAAAGAAAGCTTTTTCTGTTTGACCAGTTGCACACCTGTGACTTGAACAAATGGGATGGGATTTGTCTTCCCAAGTCACTGTTACGTGTGAAGGGACCCTGCTCTCCTGGAGGTGGCCGAACACCTGCCTGCCCTTGGGGAGTGGTGAAAGAATTCCTGGATTTACTCAAATATCCCTTTGGCCAGTTCAGGTCAGCTTGGCCAGTTCAGATCAGGTGTCCTGGTCGTGCTCCCTCCCAGCATCTTGACTGTGTCCAGGCATGAAGAAGCACCATCTATGGCCATGGCCCAACAGCCCCCATTGCTGTGGGATGGCACCGGGGATACAGACACTCAACACCTTTTCTCCTGGCTCTCTTCACCCCTCTTGTCTGAGTTGGCACAGGCAGGAGGTCAGAACAACAACAAACCCATGGCTGAAATGCAAATATATTTATTTCATTCCCTCACTAACCAGAGGATCCCAAACCAACATGTGGCACAGATGCCCCAGTGGGAATGCGGCACCGTCAGGCCCGGAGGATAAAGAAGGTTTTTGAGTTGAGCAAAGGCCTTTGACAGTGTCAGAGGCCTAATAGCTGGTACTTTTGGTGCAGGGATGTGAACGCTGGCAATCCAATTAGTCCTATGAGAAAGACCTACAAGCTAATGAAAACAAAGTAAGATAAGGAGGTTTTTGGGTCGAGCTGCCCATGAGAAGGAGTGTTAAGAGGTGAGTTTTCTCATGGCAAAAGTGAACATCTGTCCAGAAAGTGTCATCCAATTCGAAGCTGTAATGAGGTTTATGAACACTGTGATTCAACCTGGGATATGGGTGGGTTTTAAGAATAAATATTGTGTAATTTGAAGTTAGAGTTAGCTTTTATCTTTACCTATTTTTTCCTTTCTTCATGGAGTGATTTAATAATCTATCTTTTGTGTGTGACACCTGCAAGCTGTGCCTCTTTGTCTCTGGCCGCCCCGATTTCCTGTGCACGCTCACACACAGGCACTGGGGCTGCTCTTTGCACCCACTGATCAAGGGCCCCACACGCCTCGTTTCCCACCGTGCTGTGACCTCCCTGTGCTTTTCATCATCTCTGAGCTTTGATCTGTCTCCCAAAACAGGGAGCTCAAGCATGTCCGTGACAGTGCCTCCAAGTTTTCCCAAACACCTACGTTATCTCTACAAAGAGATTCTGTTTCTCAAACACCAGTGGATAAACAGCAACAGGTGCAATCTATGGGATTTCCCACACTGATCTTTTCCAGTCCTTGGCATTCCTGGCTTCAAGGTCACTTGAGTGACACTACCGTCCTCCTCACCATTCCTCTGCTTTTAACCCTAGGGATGTTGCAATGGGACTGGCATTCCACAAGCAGTTTGTGTTCAAAAATGTTCCTAATAATGATTCAAGCCCTTTCACAGTTTCCAATTCAAAGTGTGTTGTTTATGTCTTACTGGTCTGTCTTTTGAGTTCAAAAGAATTTTTACTGGTTCTGACTTTTTAACAGTGTGACTTGTGTGCAGGGGAAATACCTTCAGCAATGTCATGTTCTTTTTCCCAGAAAGGAAGGTCTGATGAACTCAACAAACCAGGGAATTGGAAGATCTCCCTAAAAATACTTTGGTGTGCTCTGGAGCACCAGCAATTCCTCTGGTCCTCTGAGTCACAAACGCTTTGTCCCATCTGGATCACCAGAAACTGTCACCAACAATCAGGAAATAAACTCTCCAAGCAGTTTGTCAGGTTTGAAAGCCAGCGTTACTTTCTTCAGCACTGGGCCCATGGGGATCCCTCCACCTAAACACACGATGAGCAGCCTTACAGACCGGGTTGTATGAATGGCATTAATGCGTATTCACTACATTGCTGTTACATATTCATGACCTATCCTAAATACATGCAGATATGAGGATTAATTTCAAGGATTTATTTGGATATGAGTAAGGGTCTTTTAAGGGTATTGGATGGTTGTTTGGGAACATTCTGTTTCCCCATTTATGGTTCCGGATCGTGGTGGCACCCACAGACAGCCCTGTGCAGGGGGGGACATGGGGACATGGGGACAGTGACAGGACAGTGACACAGTAGGAGGTGGTGGCCCCTGCAGAGATGGCTCTGGGCAGCCTGGGGACATTGGGGACATCATGGGACATCAAAGGACATCAGGGGACATCATGGGGACATCAAGGGGACATCAGAGACATTGGGGACATCATGGGGAGATTGGGGACATCAGAGGGACATCAGGAAATGTCAGGGGACAGTGGGGACATCAGGGGACAGAGGGGGACACTGGGGACACCAGGGGACATCATGGGAAGACTGGGGGGACAGCAGGGGACATCACAGGACATTGGGGACATCAAGGGACATCATGGGGAGATTGGGGACATCAGGAGACATTGGGGACATCAGGGGACAGTGGGGACATTGGGATGTCACAGGGACGTGACAGGGATGTCACAGGGGATTTGATGGGGATGTCACAGCCCCGAGGTGGCCCTGGGGACCTTGGGGACAGTTTGGGGACAGTTTGGGGACAGTTTGGGGACAGGCCACTCCCCGGTAGTGGGTGTAGATGCTGCTGGTGAAGGGCAGTTTGGGGGTCGAGCAGCGGAGCATGGCCACAAGGGGAACCTCCAGGCCCTGGGGACAGGGGGACAGAGGTGGCACCTGTAGTGTCCCCAATGTCCTCTGAAACTCCCCAATGGAACGGGGGACAGGGGGCACATGGGGACAGGTGGCACCTGCAGTTGCACCTGAGTGTCCTCTGACAGTCCCCAGTGGGGACAGTGGGGACAGGTGGCACCTGTAGTGTCCCCAATGGCTCAGAGAGTCCCCAATGCGGGCAGGGGGGACAGAGGTGGCACCTGCAGTGGCACCTGAGTGTCCTCGGAGTGTACTCTGAGAGTCCCCAATGGGGACAGTGGGGACAGGTGGCACCTGCAGTGTCACCTGAGTGTCCTCTGAGAGTCCCCAGTGGGGACAGGGGGACAGAGGTGGCACCTGCAGTGTCCCCAAGGCCACCCCAGTGTTCCCAAAGCCACTCTGAGTGTCCCCAAAGCCTCCCTAAGTGTCACCAAGGCCACCTCAGAGTCCCCGGTGCCACCCCAGTGTCTCCAAACCCTCCATAAGTGTCCCTAATGCCACCCCAGTGCCACCCCAGTGTCCCCAAACCCTCCCCCAGTGTCCATGGGGACACCCAAACCAGGGCTTCCCCAAGGCCACCCCAGTGTCCCCAAACCCTCCCTAAGTGTCCCCAAATCCCCCCCCAGTGTCCCCAAACCCTCCCTAAGTGTCCCCAGTGTCCC
>JAOXXN010007108.1:0-21045 GCA_026770055.1 Myrmophylax atrothorax
TTTCTTGTTATACATAACTTGTGTAAGTGTGTGTTATATTGTAGTTTTCTTTTAATTTTCTCTTTTCTGTATAAATATATAGTTAGTTTCAGCATAAACCTAGTTTGGAAGGTTTTTTTTCCCTCTCCTTCTTCTCCTTCTCTTGGTTGGTTGGGGGGAGAGTGAACCGTTTTCACTCTGCCTTGGACAATTTGCATTTTGCCAGCTCAAACCAGGACAGCATTTCATTTAATTACCCCCTGCCATGGGCAGGGCCATCTTCCATGAGACCTGGCTGCTCAGAGCCCCATCCAATGTGGCTTTTTTTCCTCCTGGACCACAGAGCCAGGCCATCTGCAAAATCTTTGATTTTGGTAACTTTCTTCAGAGGTCTTTTTTCAGTATTTACTTTCCTCAGGACTGTTTGGGAATTATGAGCTCCTTGAAGAGGCTGATCATTTCTGATGTCTGTCCAGTGAGGCTGCAGAAGTGGCTTCCTGGCCCAGATCAGCTCTGAGACACGTTATTAGGATTGTAGCAGGAGATCCCATTTGCATTGAAGTATTTTTGACGAATGAAGAAAAAAAGCTTAATTCCTGCAATGAATTGTAGCCCTCCCTGGAAAACCTCACCTCTAGGACTGGTTTCTCAACACATCTCCTTGTGTATGGAGGCAAACACTGGTGTTCCAGGAGTGTTCTGCACCTGTAGAAGCCCCACACAGAATGATAGAATGAGAGAATGGGGGTGGGAGAATCTGGGGAGATCCCTGGGTAGATGTGGGTGTGGAGACAGGAGGAAAGGGAACCAGATATGTCAGGGGAGGTTTGTCACCAAAGTCACCTTTCAAACCTGGGAGTGGCAAATGCTCAGTCTCATGTATCTACCCCCACTCCCAGCACAGGCTGCAGACTGGATCACAAAGGTCACAAGTCACAAGGAGAGCAGTCACATTCTGAGTGTTTTTTTCTTTAGGCTCTAGTGTTCCTCCAGGAGGGGCACCTAGAGGATTCTGCTCGGCTTCATACATTCTCATACACAAAAACATTTGACACTTGGAGACTTCAGCTCCAAGGAAAACTATTGCTCCATTATTCTTTTCCCCAAAACTAACACCTTTTCTCCTTCTTTACCTGTCAAGCTGATAAACCTAACTTTACCCAGAGACATGGAGACTGAGTCAACCCTCACAGATGAGTACCATGTCAACATAGACGAAATCAAAAAGAGCCAGGCTGTCCTCGAAGACTACAAGAACCTGAAGGGTTTGACCCGTGGCCATTTGAACCCCGTTTCCCACCACCCAACCTACAGAACAAAGCTGCCTACCAACACCCTCACCAACATAGTGCCCCAGGATGAGAAACTCAACAATGGCGCCTGGGAGAAGTACGAGTGTAGTACAATGAGTAAGAAGACCAAGGGCTGTACCACCACCTATGTCATCGTGGGTGCTGTGCCTGGGAACAGCAAGATCCCCAGTGGGAGGGTGAATATCCCCAGCCACATCTGGTCAAGTGCCTGCTGTGAGACAAACACCGGCCTGAAGGCTTGGGCGGTCATTGCCGAGAACAACAAGAACCAGGTTGAGCTCCTCACTCTGGGGGAGCTGGAGGCCAGGTTGGCCCCACTGTATGGGTTGGCTAAGGTTTCTCTGTTCCACAGTGACTGTCCTCGCAAATAAGCCTCTCATTCAGGGTGTAAAAGGCTCAGGGGCTTTTACCACATCTTAGAGAATCACAGAATGACAGAATGGTTTGGGTTGAAAGGGACCAGTTCCAACTCCCTCACCATGGGCAGGGACATGTCCCCCTAGACCAGGCTGATCCAAGTCCCATCCAATTTGGCCTTAAACACTTGCAGGCCTGGGGCAGCCACAGCATCTCTGGGCAACTTTTACCAGTGCATCACCACCCTCACAGGAAAGAATTTCTTCACAATACGTGATGTAACCCTGCCTGCTGCCAAAGTGAAGCCATTTCCACTTGTCCTCTCACTCCATGTCCTAGTCCAAAGTCCCTCTCCAACTCTTTTGAAACCCTTTTAGGCACTGGATTTGCATCTGAGTCCTTTTCAGAGCATTTTCTTCCCAAGGTTGAGCAGCCCCAGCTCTTTCAGCCTGTCTCCACAGCAGAGGTGCTCCAGCTCTCAGAGTATCCTTGTGGCCTCCTCTGGACTCCAGCCTAACAGGTTTGTGTCCTTCTCATGTTATGGGTCCCAGAACTGGAGGCAGCACTGCAGGTGGCATCTCACAAAGCAGAGGAGAGGAGGACAAATGTCCCATGCAGTGTCTGTCCTGATTCCTTCTCTCCTGTGTTTCCAGCTCTGTCCCTCAGAGTAGCTCCTCCTCCTCCTCTAATAAAAGCTGGTTTGCTTTGCTGCCCATCCTGGCAGAGAGCTCTTAGGGATGAGTCCTTGCCCTGACACGCTAGAGGAGACAGCTGGATGAGAGCCCATGGACAAGGAAATCAGAGCTTCTGGCTGAGACCAGAAGGGCTTTGCCTTGTTTTCCCTTTTCTCCGTGTCCAGATACAGACCTTAGTTCCTTCCTCTCCTCATGAGCTGTCCCTGGCAGTGTGCTGCTGACTTGTCCCTCACCTCCTTAGCAAGGCTGTGAGACTAGGGCAGTTCAAGTTTCCCAGAGATGTTGTGGAGTCTCCATTGCTGGAGATGATCAAATCCCAACTGGACGTGATCCTGGACAACTTGCTCTAACTGAACCTGATTGACCAGGGGTCTGGACTAGATTTTGAGAGATCCCTCCAAACCTCAACAATTCAGTGATTCTGTGATCTAGGGAACAAGGTTTTGTTTGCTTGGTTTTCAAACCTGACTGTTGAGAACAAATGCTGAGATACGAGACAGGCAGCTCAGGCATCAGATATACAGGAAGCTCTGACCAGTCAAAGATAAATTTCTGTGATACACTGCTTGGATAACTTCATTCTCTGCTCTGCTTCTGAACCTTCTCTGCAGATTTATTGAAAAAATCTTCTATGAAACGTATTCAATTCTTCACATGAAATGTATTTAATTCTTCACTGTATTGAATGTACTCAATGTGCTAATCAAATATCAATGTGTGCCAGATCATGCAGTTCCTGAGTAGTTCACAATAAAAATTATTTGCTCCAGTGCTGGATTGCAGGGTCACCACAAGTTGCTTCTTGATGAAATTTCCACCACTCGTAATGTCACAGCACCCAGAGCATCCCTGTAGGAGGTAGCATGCCCAAATTGCCCCTGAAGATGCCAAAACATGTACTAAGGTATCCCCATCAGACTCCAGTTCCTTCTCCCATGAATGTGCATGAATAAAGTGGATCAGGGTGCAAACAGTTCATACAAGCTGTGTCACTTCCAGAGGTACCAGCTTGAGTCTGAACTTCTCAGCCCAGCAGATGTTGTTCATCATCCTACAGTGTCGCATTGCTCACCCAGGACCAAGGTCTTTGGCACCTGTAAAATTGCAGAAGATAAAGGGTTAATGTGTATGTCTGAAATCCCAAAAGCTGGATTGTTGATGGAGGCTGGGGAAACGCCTCTGCGTCTACTTCTTCTTCTTGGGATCGTTTAAAGCCCCACGAGCAGCCCTACGAACCCCAGGATTTGGCTATGAAATGCTTCGAACTTTATTAAGGAATGAACAGGTTAATATGCTTTCCAGAACTGATATCGCATGCAATAACAACTCGTGATTGGTCAGCTATGGCTGTCCATGCACTCTTGTGGCCATGCTGCTTGGTTGGAGGGTGGCCTCCACGCAACCGGCCACGAGGAGCTGAAGCGGTTGGGGACCAGTCTGCCCCGGCTTCATGGTTGTTTACCCCGCTGCTAAACTCTCCCAAGGTTACAGCATCCTTGGTCAGCCTGTCAGCACAGAAGACTGGGTTGTGCAGGGAGGCTTCTGCCAGGATACCATGGCCAGGGTCTGAGCCATCCCCCTACACTGAATGGCTGTGGAGCACACCAGAGATTGTTAGCAATGACCTGAGGTGAGAAAGAGCAAGATGTATCTGGAGAAGGGGCCATGTGGAGGTAGGGTAGCACTTTTCCGGGACAAAAATCCTGGTTACAGTTGCTGGAGATAAGCAAAACACAGTACAGGCCAAGTACAGAATGGAGGCTGAGAAGTGGGCATGGACTGCAGAGGGGCAAAAAGACATCACAAGGCCACCCATGCCCTCCAACCCACTTCCAGAGAGGTCTGACAGAACAGACTGTGTATGAAAGCTATTTTGTACAGGAAGTGAGAAACCTGTTTTCAGGCTGGGAAAATGGATCTACAAAAAATACCCACTGCCATGTGCTTCTATAGTAGGGCAGGGAGTACCACACCGATTTCCCTGCCAAGTGTAAAATTTGGTAATATATTTTGGTGAGTTGAGAACCCTCTGACTTTTGTCACTCTTTTCCACCGTGAGCACTTACGAATCTTGAGTGCCCCCTTTCCCTTAAAGGTGGTGGGTGGGCAAAATGGGAGCTTCAGGCAACATTTTTAGAGAACCATCTGTTGAGTAACAATGTGCAGAAAGGACCCCCTTGCTTTGTAAACTCCTTCTTGAAAGGGAGCCTGGATGCATCTGGATCCAATCTTAGCCCCAGACTTTGCCAATGGTTTACGTCTAAAGGATTCTAGAGGTGTAATTGAACTTTTCCACAACTTTGTCCAGCAGGATCAAGGATGGCAAACTGGATATAGTTACCTAAGTAGAAATTATTTATTATGGTAAAGATTAGACAAAAAAGATGCCTTTGCTTTTCCAGAGAGAAACAGCCTCTCATTAAACCCACATGGTAGACTATGGGTCAACTCCTCTTGCAGCTTGCCTGGACACCAGGCTGCTGCTGCCCAGAGCTGCAAATCCCAGAAGATAAGGGGTTAATGTCTGAAACCTCAATAGCTGGATGGCTGTGGAGCCCACCAAGGATTGCTAGTAATGACCTGAGGTGAGCAAGAGCAAGATGTGTCTGGAGAAGGGGCCATGTGGAGATAGGGCAGCACTTTTCTGGGACAAATATCCTGGTTGTAGTTGCTGGAGACAAGCACAACACAGTGCAGGGCAAGTACAGGAATGAGACCAAGAAATAGACTGAGACTGCGTGACCATCCAAGGGCACCAGAGCCCTCTGACCCATTTCCAGAAAGGCCTGACAGAATGGACTGTGCATGAAATCTATTTTGCACAGGAAGTGAAAAATCTGTTTTCAGGCTGGGGAAACTGATTTACAAAAAGTACCCACTGCCATGTGCTTCTATAGTAGGGCAGGGAATACCACACCAATTTCCAGGCCAAGTGTGTAATTTACTAAGAAAATTTGGTCAGTTTTTGAAAACTCTCTGACTTCTGTCACTCCTTTCCACCCCAAGCACTTACAAATCTTGAGTGCCCCCTTTCCCTTAAAGGTGGTGCTGTGGGAAAAATGGGAGCTTCAGACAGTGCTTTTTAGAGAACCACCTGTTGAGTCACAGGGTGCAAAAAAGACCCCCTTGCTTTGTAAACTCCTTCTCCAAGAGGAGCCTGGGTGCATCTGGATCCAATCTTAGCCCCAGACTTTGTCAGTTGTTTATGTCTAAAGCATTCTAGAGTTGTAATTGAACCTTTACACAACTTTATCCTGCATGACCAAGGATGGCAAACCAGATATATTTACATATGCAGAAATTAGACAAAAAAGATGCTTTTGCTTTTCCAGAGAGAAACAGCTTCTCATTAAACCCACATGGTAGACCATGGGTCAGCTCCTCTTGCAGCTTGCCAGGCTACTGCAGCCCTGAATTTCTCTGACCACATCAAATGCCTTGTCTGCCTCAGATAATGTCCTTCACTGGCAGTCAGTCTTCAAAGGCAATGTTGTGTTTTAAGGAAGTACCTTCTCCATCAAAGAGCCAGCTGAGGTGAGGTTTGAGCTGGCCCTGTGCACATTTCTGCATTTCTCTGATGGGTTCCTGTCTGGCTTTGTTGGAGGGAAATCTTGGTTCCTCACTGAAGAATGTACCCATTGTTATGGTTGATTTTCCCACCCTACTCCAGTTAAACCTGCAAATCCCTCCACCCTCTGTGTTCCCACTGTCCTCTCTCATCCTGCTGGAAAAAAACATTTAATATTTCTGCATTTGCTTGTTATGGACACAGGAACACTTTTAGAGGGAACTTGTTCTCTGCATGTTTATAAGTGAAAAGCAGCATTAATTCTGCATCCAATGCAGCATCAGGAATCAGGATTTTCTCACACATCCTTCTGGCAATGGCCATGTTCCATGAAATGGTATCTCCAGCAGAAAACCAAGCCACAAAGGAGGCATCATTTGTTTCCTTGAGTTGTTCTCAGCCCTCTGAGGTCATCTCTTTGGGATGAAATGGGAATGCTGCAGTGTAAGGCCACATCCCAAGGAGAAGAGTCAGCCCAGAGGAGGCATAAACTGACTGTTAACTTGCTCTGTTTCATCCATGACCTGGCTCTTGGTATAGCAGCAGGTCTGACTCAGAGCAAGTCATCTGCACAAAGAGCTTTTGACTTCACTGCTAAGCCACCCAAAATTGCATCTAGGCCATGGCTACTTTAGCATGAGCTCATCTTCCCACCAGGTGATCTCTGGTGATCAGCTGGTGCACCAGGTGATCTTTGGGCACTGAGTAAGAGGTAGAGAGCTCCACTCTAACCCCAGTCAACCCAGACAAGATGTAGGAGGAACAATGTCTGGTCCTCACCCTCTGTTTTGTTCTGCAAACACATCAAACACCTGGATGTAAGAACATTAACACTGAATTCCATGAAGTGCAGCCTCCCCTCCTGTTCTTGTTATGCTGATTATTTATCTGTTGTTCTCTCAAGAAAAGGTTCACTCACACAGGGAAAGTGCTGAGCATAGCAGGTTAGGAAACTCCCCTGAAATTCCTGCTGGACTGACAGGTCAAGCTCATGACAATGAATGAGGAGAGGCTGTTTGCATCAGAGGTCTGTCCATAAGGAAAGAGTTTTGGAAAAGGATGGGTTTTGTATTTTGATGTTAAGCTTTGGCTGAGTAATGTAATTTAGACTTCATGTGTGAAGAGATGTCAACACAGAGTGTGACTCACCTCATGTACTGAGAGGTGCAAATCAGAGCTTGTGCCTCTGGGAATCTTTATGGCCATCAGAGAGAAATCAGCACTTTTGTAGTGTAATTCCCTTCATCTCTCTGCTGGGAGCTGTGCCCTGGAAGTGTGTGTTCCTCTTGTACTGACTGCACAGGGAGTGCTGAGAACCAGCGCTGAGCAGGGTGAATCCTGCTTAGCCAAAACCAGAGCTGCTGGGACCTCAGGTCATTGAGATGGAGTGAGGTAGGAGGGACTCCTTATAACTGTTTGTCTGTGTTAGTCTGTCTCCAAAGGCCAGTTTCTTGTGAATACAGTTTAATTAGGACATGACCCTAATCAGGCCAGGTTTTAAGTCTTGACTACATTCTTCACGCACACACATCGTGATGCAGCAGTGGGCTGCAGTGTCTGAGAGTGACCTGCCTATTCCCACTGCTGCTCAGCTTCTAGTCCAGATGCCAATTTTAAGTAACAAGTCTTGTTGATTTTAGAGCAAGGTTTGTTAATTTTAGGTTTAGCCACCATCTTTAACTCATTCATCCTTGAAATACCCTTGGAAAACATTAGCGTGTCTTGGGCACTCAAAATGTAAAGGGTTTTATCACCTTCCCAAATGCTTTTATCACAAGTATGTTCAGGAATCAATGAGTCTGAGCACTGCAAAAGATTTAGGAATGTTTACTCAGAAGTCTGGATTTTTCAGGAGTAGCAAGAAAGTCCTGAAGACACAAAATGACAAAATACATAGTTACAAAGATAGTGAAGGGCCTTGAAGAGAAGCTGCATGAGGAGTGGCCAATGTCACTGGGCCTGTTCAGCCTGGAGAAGAGGAGACTGGGGGGAGACTAATTGTGCTCTGCAGCTTCCTCAGGTGGGCCAGAGGAGGGGCAGGAATGATATCTTCCCTCTCATGACCAGTGACAGGACCCAAGGCAATGGCCTGAAACTGGGAAATTTAGGTTGGATATTATCACCCAGAGAGTGATTGATCACTTGAAGAGGCTCTCCAGGAAAGTGGTCACAGCACTAAGTCTGTCTGAGTTCAAGAAGCATTTGGAGAACACTCTCAGGCACATGGTGGGGTTGTTGGAGTTGTCCTGTGCAGGGCCAGGAGTTGGATTTGATGATCCTTGTGGGCCCCTTCCAGCTCAGGATATTCCATGGTTCTAAGATGACACTAAGCAGGAATAAGGGCTCTTCTGACAGCTCCAGCATCTCCAAGGGCTTTCTCTTAAATCACAACTTCAGACTCTTAAAAGAAAGTCATGTCTGTGTATTGGCAGGATCTGCCACCTGCCAGGATGCACCATTATCATCTCTTTCCTGGCTGGAGCCAGCGAGCACTGAGTAGAGTCAAGACATTCGGAGGAGAAGGGAAGATCAGTGTCGCCCACTGACTGCAGAGAGCTGGCCCTTCCTGCCATGCCACGTCCACGGGCTCCAGAGGATGCCAAGTCCAGCAGAGGTGACCCAAGGCACAGCCCCTGATCACAAGGGCTGCTCTTCCTTATGAGCAACGAGGCTTTTCTGCTGGATCTGGTCTGACATATTTCTGCTTGCAATCAACACCCTCATTTCCATATGGAATGAGCCAGCAGTCAAACTGGAAATCATGTTGAGTAAGTGCTAATTACACTTAGCAAAACTAATGAGCAGTAGCAAAGCCTGTTTTTATTTCAGAGGACCAAGCCTGGGCTCCAGAGCGGTTGAAGTGTGGCTCTCCCAGTGGGGTGGCTTTGTATGGCTCCCAGAGGAACTGGGTTTGTGCAGAGACCGTTGGATATGATCAGTCTCTCCTTGTAGAGAGAGGTGAGCTGGTGGGATCTCATCTAGTTGGTGTCTTTTCCCCAGAGGACTCTGAACCCAGTTTCTGGAAGTGTGTCCTCCTCTTGGCTCTCTGAGGTATGTGGTGTGGGTTTTGTTACTTTGGGCTGTAGAAAGACTTAAAAATACAGTTCTCAGGATCAGAGAATTTGGCCATTTACTGTGTTGTTATAGTTTTCCAGGCTCTATCTGAGTGTGACAGGACAGGGAAGGGCAGGGGGTGGAGAAAATGGGAGATGAATCTATGTAGGGTCATAGAAATGGTGGCTGGCAACATCAGCTGGAGGACTCTAATTCACCTTCCTGGCTGAAGCAGAAGCACTGTCAGCTAAACCTTGAGTCACCCCTGCAATTCATCATTTGTCATTTCCCAACAACCAGTGGCAGTGCTGTACTAGCTGCCTGGAGGTGTTTTTCATCCTGCTGTGCAACCTGCACCTTCCAAGCCACAGTCTGTGGCTGCTGCCCTTTGTTATAGTGTCTGACTTTACCATGAAGATCTTGACTTTGTTGTCTTCACCTTTTTGAGTAGCTGTAGGTGGCTGTGAGGCTGCCTTTCAGCCTCCCCTTGCCAGGCTCAACAAGCCAGAGGTACATGCTCCCTGCTCAGACCTTGGTAGCACATCTCAGAGCAGCTTCAAACCAGTCAAATTTCAATATGATTTGGGAGTCTATACACGTGGTGAAGTCCTAGCCCTAATGTACAAATATCTCCCAAGAAGATAAATCAAAGGAGGATTAATAAATAGGTTTTATTAATAAGGAAAAGTATTTAATACTCTTAAAAATGTATCTGTATGAAACCACAGCATGGATTAATTTCTGTACAGATTAACATGTTAATGAAATCAAAGTGCAGTTGTGAGTGTTGCTGTATCTTATAATATGGCCTCTTACGGTAAGAAGTGTGCTGTTCTTACTGCAGGGTGGAAAGAAAAGGAAATTCCACAAATTCAGGCTCCAGAGTTGTTTTAGTATCTTGGGGCTTCCATTTTAGCTTGGGAACCACTGCAGGCTGTGAGGCACTTTCCAGTCAAACCTGATACGCTTTGAATGCCCTTGCTGTGAATGAGACCAGCAGTGGACTGGAGCAGTGCTTCAACTTCCTGCTGCTGCTGCTTATCTCCAGGTAAAGTTTGCACCTTGATGCAGATGGGTGACCTGTAAAGGTGAGCTAAGCCTGGAGGAGGGAGAATGGACTGTGCTCCAAGCCTGGAGGAGGGAGAATGGGCTGTGCTCCAAGCCTGGAGGGATCTGTTTTCCACACCACAGTGAACTGAGCTTCTTCCTGGGTACGTGGGAAAGAGCTCTGAAATCTGGAGAGGTGACCCCAGTGATGGTGTGGATTGGCCTGCGAATACTTTTCCAGATAGCTCCCAAAAACAGAGTCAGTAAGAAAGGAGGTGGATTCATTGCACAAAGCTTTTAAGTGTCTGAAAGTCAGACATCTATAACCAAGCTATCAGCTTTGAATGTCTTTATACAGAAACTCATTCTGGAGTCAGGTTTTCCCCTCCATTGACTACAAAGGGCAGGTTTGGAAATCTCATTTTCAAATGCCTAAGTTAGGATGAATGAATCCCATAAACAGAGATTCTGGGAATGGGCATCTCTTATTATTTCTTCCTTTGTAATATTTTTCTATAGGATTATTTTAGGGTTTTCATGTGTTGTAGGTGTATACACAACAACTCCCTTTTCCCTTCTGCATCACTGTTTTTGCCATCCACATTTTACCCCTTCTCCCAGGCTAACATCCTGCTTTTTCCTTGCTGCCATCTCTTCATCCATCAACACCCAACCCACAGAAGTACTGGGGTGTGTCTGCCACAAGAGGTTTTGTTTTTTGCCTAATCCTCCCCTGAAGAATCTGAGTTGCCACATGAGAATCAGAAAGTGAAAATAGCAGACTGATTTTTGGTCTCCAAAGCTGAAAGAAACTGAAAGAGTGAAATGAACCACAGGGAACCTGACAGCTCTCAGTTGGTGAGAGTTTGTAGCAGGGTGGTGCTTCATTGGTGACAAGGAGGAGACCCCTCTGTCACCTGTTACCTGCTCTGCATGCACAGGGACTGTGGCACTCAGTCTGGTGGAGTTAATATAACCAAAGGTATCCAAATCCCGTGCCAAGTTTTTCAGTTGAAGTGTACAGTATCAAAAAACCTGTCAATCCTTGTGAAGAATGAGTGGACTGAACACATTTATCTCCAAAATTCAAGGATTGCACCTAAGTCAACATTTGGAATGTTGCATAGAATGGCTCAAGGAAAATAATTTAGAATGGATAATATACATTCAGTGTCCTGGGGGGGATTTAGCAACATGGTCAGTCTCTTATGTCCTCACCTTTTCCTTGCATTTTTCTCCATAAAGGTGATACTTCTTATGTGGCCCTGGGAAAGAGTTGTGTTGTTCACATGAGAGATGTGGCATGTTGTTTCAGGGAGAGCTGCACAGCAGAGGTACTTTAGGATCAGTTCTGGGACACAGGGGAGGGACAGAAGAAGCAGCTGTTGCCTCTTCTGGGTATCTCAAATCTTTGGTCTGATCTTGGTCAGTGTTCTAACCATCACTTGAAGCTCACATTCATTCAAACACCTGGCAAAGCTGAAATGTGGCTGCCTCATCCCTGGAAGTATTCAAGGGCAGGTTGGATGACACCTTGAGCAATTTGATCTGGTGGAAGGTGTCCTTGCTCATGGCAGGGAGTTGGAAAGAGATGATCTTTAAGATCCCTTCCAACCCAAACCATTCTATGATTCCATGAACATACTTGGTGCAGCAGGAAGGTGAGACATGCATGTCTCAGCATCCTGGTTGTTGCAAATTGTGCTGGCCTTGAGGTGTCTATGTTCCCTCTCTATCCTCGCTTACATTAGCAGAGTACCTCCAAAAATCACAGGTGGCATACAGGTCAATGAGGGTGGAATGTCCAGTCTCCAGACACCTCCAGAGCCAGCTGTGGCCATGGGATCTTTGCTGCCCTTGAAGGAGACCAATCCAAAACAGCATATATCTCCTTGATCTACATGTCCAAGTGACATTTCTCTTCCTGCTTCTCTTTGCTGCTGTGATTTACTCTGTCCTGAAGACCTGCAGCACTCAATCTCCTTAGCATCTCCCTAGCTATTCACTTCCTTTTTCCATGGGGACTGAAGACTCAAGAGAAGGCTTTGGTGGCACCTCAAGTTTCAGTAGAATCACAGAATCATTAGGTTGGGAAAGATCCCCAATATCATTGAGTCCAACCTTTGACTGACCACCAGTTTGTCAACTAGACCAGAGCACTGAGTGCCACATCCAGCCATTAAGGTAGAAACATTACTCTTCTCTGGTCCAAAATCCCCTTTTTCCAGTCCTGTGGTCACAAGAGGTTTTTCCATTTCCCTGCAGTTGCTCAGCTGCCTCTCAGCTTGCCCTGTCCTGAGCATGAGGTTGGACTGCTGCCTTCAGCATCTGATACAAACAAAATCAAGCTGTAAATCAGGAGAACATCCACATGGAGGAGCCAGATCTGGACTTCAATACACTTTCCCTAGAAAAGGGCTGTGAGTCCTGCTTTTCTAGCCTGACAGGAAAAGCTTATCAGAAGTATTCCATCTGCATGTCTCTGGGCTTCCAGCTGGGAGAAGAGTCAAGGATCCAATAGGATTCTTTACAAGTTGAAGAAATGGAGCTTTGTCTTACAGAGCAGACCACATGGGGGCTGGATCAGTGAGCAGCAGAGCTCATTGAACATCACTCACTGCACTTTTCCATCCAGGAAATGCACAGCTCTGGACAACATGTAGGCACTGCCTGCACTGACATGAAAGGCAGAGCAGTGCCAGGTATTAAGAGTTGAGCACAATTTTTATTAAAAAAACAGTGAAATGGAAATCCATGAGCTCATAGACCCCAGGAGTAGGATGAGAGGTACATGACTTCTTCTGCTCATTTCTGATTATAACAACTAACACATTGTTCCGGTATTCCTGGGCTTTTGGAAGTGTAGGAAAAATACTCCAAATTAGTTCTGAATGAATGAGCAGTGGGAACAGTCCCCTCCTCTGCCAGCTGTGTCCCACAAGCACCAAAATGACTCCAGACCATGACCAGCTCTCTCCAAGTTCAGTGTCCCCCTGCATTTGCCTTGCAGGGGAGCAAGAGCCCTTCACCTGAAATCCTCCCACGGTGCTGTGGCTGCTGCACGTCTGGGTGAGCTGCCTCTGGCTGGGACTCAGCAAGCTGGTGACATCCTTTGAAAGTTGTTCTCAGTTTTTCTACTGGGACACCTCCACCAGATGAAACTCTGGAGCCAGAGAACCCAGCCTGGATCTGTCAGAGCTACAGCAACAGTCATTACTATGTCACCTTGTATGACAAAACCAGATGTGTTCCTGTCTACTCTGCTTACAAATATGAGCCTGGACCTGGCAAATGGCTTGAGCCCCAGGTGAGTGTCCTCTCCTACAGCATGTCATCCTCCAGCCATTAAAAGATGAACTGCAGCACTTAACCAAACACTTCTATTTCCTTCCACCCCCCAACACACAATGCAAATGAAACCACTGGATGGGATTCATCTCATAAAACTTCAAACACTGTCACCACAACACCTCTCCCTGCATATGGGGTTCAAGGACTGTGGTACAGCTGTAGCAGCCACACATGGAATCAGAGAATGGGAGTGGGAGGATACAGGGAGAGCCCTGGACAGATGTGGGTGTGGAGCAGACAGTAGGAAAGAGAACCAGATATGGCAAGAAAGATCTCACCAAAATCACCTTTCAAACCTAGGAGTGGCAAATGCTCCTTTTCTCATGTATCCACCCACACTCCCAGCACAGGCTGCAGGCTGGATGACAAAGCTCTCAAGTCAAAATGAGAGCAGTAAGATTCTGAGTTTATTTTTTTAAAAATTTTTTTAAGTTCTTGTGTTTATCCATGAGGGGCAATTTCTTTCAAATTCATTCATTTACATACACTGATATGACAAAAAATGGTGTCCTTGACACTCAGAGACTTCTGCACCAAGGGAACTTGCTCCATTACTCCTATTCCCAATACTAACACTTCTTCCTCTTTTTTTACCTGTCAAGCTGCTGGGTTCAAATTATCCCAAAACTATGGAATAAGTTTCAACCCTCTTACACGAGTGCAATGGCAGCTTAGAGAAACTCAGCCAGAGCCAAGCTGTCCTCCAAGACTACAAGAACCTGAGGAGTTTGAACCAGGGCCATTTGAACCCCAGTGGCCATCTCCATGACTACAGATGCAGCAGGATGGCTACTTCACCCTCACCAACATAGTCCCTCAGGATGAGAAACTCAACAGAGGTTCCTGGAAGAATTACAGCAGCAAACAGTAAGCAGGGCTGTAACACCACCTGTGTCATCAAGGGTGCTGTACCTGGGGACATATTGCCAAGGAATAGGCCTGGGAATATTGCCAAGGCAGAGTTAATAAAGCCATCTACAGCTGGTCGAGTTCCTGCTGTGAGAAGAACCTCAGTGACATGGAAGTTTGGGTGGTCACTGCCGAGAATGACAAGAACCATGTTCTGCAACTCGAGCTGGGCCAGGTGAAAGCTGCTTGGACGCAGCTCTGTGGGAGGGGACAAGTTTCTCTGTTCCACAGTGACTGTCCTGGGAATAAGCCTCACATCCTGGGTGTAAAAGGCTCGAGAGCTTTTGCCACATGTCGTAAAAAGAATCACAGTATCACTGAATGGTTTCATTTGGAAGGGACCTTAAAGATCATCAAGTTCCAACTGCCCTGCAATGGGCAGGGTCACCCTCCACTAGATCAGGTTGCTTCAAGTCCAGCCTGACTTTGAACACTGCCAGGGATGAGGCAGTCACAATCTCTCCAGGCAACCTGTGCTGGGGCCTCACCACCCTCACAGCCAAAATGTCTTCCTAACATTTAATATAAACCTGCCCTCTCTCAGCCTGGGGCCATTCCCCCTCGTTCTGTCACTCCAGGTTCTCATTTGAAGTCCCTCTCCAGCTCTCTTGGAACCCTTTTAGGCAATGGAAGGGGTTTAAAGTTGTCACCAGAGCATTTTCTTCTTCAGGCTGAGCAGCCCTAGGTCTCTCTGCCTGTCTCAAGAGCAGAGATACTTCAGCTCTCAGAGTATGTTTGTGGCCTCCTCTGGACTCCACCCAGCAGGTTTGTTTCCTTCTCATGTTGTGGGCCCCAGAGCTGGAGGCAGCACTGCAGGTGGGGTCACACCAAAGCAGAGTAGAGGAGGTCAAATGTCCTGTGCAGTGTCTGTCCTGCTTCCTTCTCTGGTGTGTTTCCAGCTCTGTCCCTCAGAGTAAATCCTGCTGCTCTAATAAATGGAGAAATAGGTGGGCAGAGCCTCCAGTTCATTTGCTTTGCTGCCCATCCTGGCAGAGAGCTCTTAGGGATGAGTCCTTGCCCTGGCACTTTGAAAGGTTCAGCTGGTTAAGAGCCCATGGACAGGGAAATCAGAGCTTCTTGCTGAGACCAGAAGGGCTTTGCCTTGTTTTCCTTTTTATCCATGCCCAGATACAGACCTTCATTCCTTCCTCTCCTCATGAGCTGTCCCTGGCAGTGTGCTGCTGACTTGTCCCTCACCTCCTTATCAAGGCTGTGAGACTAGGGCAGTTCAGGTTTCCCAGAGCTGTTGTGGAGTCTCCATTGCTGGAGACCAGCCCTAACCTCACTACAACATCCTTTCAGGTAGTTACAGAGTGCAATGAGGTCCCCTCTGAACCTCCTCTTCTCTAGACTAAAATCTAATCCTAATATCTGATCTAAACCTGCCGTTTGTCAGTTTAAAGCCGTTCTCGCTTGTCCTGTCACTCCAAGCCCATGTCAAAAGTTCCTCTCTAGCCTTTCGTGCTGCCTTCAGGTAGTGGAAGGGGCTCTGAGGTGTCCCCAGAGCCTTCTCAGACTTGGGCTGGTAGCATGACTAGGTGCTGTTACACAGCATTTGCAATTAGGCAAAGAAAGATATGTAGCCTGACCATATTAATTATGTTCTGAGAGGCTGTAGAACAGCAGACTGGGAACACCTGCATGCAGTCAGAGACAGGCCAGTGGCTCTAATGCCACCAGAGATGTTCTGATGGGCACAGAGGCACATGTAGATGTTGCAGCAGCAGTTGTGGCCAGTGGGGAATGAGGAAATGCACAGGGAAGTCACCAGAGGCAGTTAAGTGCTCCTGACACGTGATGATGCAAGTCAGTAAACCAGGGAAATATCCTGAGGAACTTGCAAGTAGCAACTGTATCCCCATTTCAGGGCAGGCATGAACAAACCTCCCCTGAATAACAACAGAAAACCTTTCTTTTCTGTGGAATTCCCTGTTTGTCAGAAAGGGCAGTTTTACGACCAGGTCTATATTGCAGTGGGACTCCTGAGGGATCAGCCACCTGCTTCCCCAGTGAGAAGAGGGACGGAGCAGTTCAGCTGCCTGTTCTGAGACTCTGCTTCAAGGTAAGCTCTTGCTTCTTTCTCACCATTGATTGCAATAGTTCAAGTGTTTCCTTCGCTTTGGAATAAATAGGTCAGACAAAGTGCAGGCTGGAGTTGCTGAGCTCCAACATGTGCCCTCCAAGGAGAAAGGTGAGTTTCTGCCTGCACTGAATTGTGCAGCTCTAACATTTTGACTTAAGGAGGTCAAGGACAGGACTGATTTGGGAAAGAAACTCAAGCCAAATCACCTGGAAAATTCACACCAAACTACTGAATAAGAAGGCAAGGGGAGCTTACTGAGTACGAAAACTCCACCTATGACCTTGTAAAAAACTTCTGGACAAACACAGGTGCTGGCTGCAATCCTGGACAAACTTATTCTAAACCCTTTTAGTGAAATCTTACAACTCTTCCTTCCCAGGAATCCTATATAAACAGCCAGTCTCAGACTGCAGCAGAGGCATTTGAAAGTCCTCTGCCGCTCTGGGGCTGCGAGCAGAGTCCTGAGCTGCTCTTTCCCACGGTAGGTTGGTTTCTATCTGTCTAACAGGAGGTTAGTTAGACATATTTTAAGGTCGTGGAGGGGGAGGTGGCAAAAGACTTTTGAGGAACTTCTCTGCTTGATTTGGGGCAGAGGTGGTCATGCTCTGCAGAGCACTGTAAAAAGCCACTGCTTGTGGTTCATGTCCTTAGTTTCAGACCAGCTCACTGGTCATCAGGTGTCTGATCCAGGGCTGGTAGAGAGATAAAGCACCAGATGTCCTGAGTCAGAGCAAGGGTATGTGTAACTCAACATCCCACTGTCAGCAGAGAGCCAGGACCCCAAGCTGGGCCACCTGGGGTTCAATATTGGAGCTGAATGGAGGAGCTGCATACCTGTGTGAACCTGGATGGGGGCAGGGACTTGCAGAAAGCACAGCACCACTTTTATTTCCCTGCCAAATGCCCCACGAACTAAAGCCCAGCTCATCATTGCAGATGGCTGAGCAGGGTCCATGTCCAGCTACATGTCTCTGCTGTAGGAAGACCCTCAGAGCAGAAGGGAGCAAGAATGGAATGAAGCTGAGTCAGGGGAGGTCTGTAAAACATCAGGAGAAGGTTTTTCACTCAGATGGTGTTCAGGCACTGAACAGACTCCCCAGGGCAGTGGTCACAGCACCAAGCCTGACAGAGTTCAAGAGGCATTTGGACAATACTTTCAGGCACATGGTGGGATTGTTGGGGGTGTCCTGTGCAGGGCCAGGAGTTGGACTTGATGATCCTGATGTGTCCCTTCCAACTCAGGATATTCCAGGACTTTATGATTCTATGATAATACTCTTTATTAATAGAAGTGTAGCAGGTTAAGCTACTAGGGCAGCTGGTGACATTATCTGACTGCAAAACTATGTTCAAAGCAATACACCAGTTCAAAGCAACTAACAAGCTCTAATCCCCAGTAAAAGCTGGCTGCAGATAATCGTTCAGCACTCACAGAGTGTGGTTCTTACTCCACTGGTGTCCCTATGGAGGAGAAGACAGGTTCAGGTTCAACCCATCATCCAACTCCAGAAGTTATGATAGAGCCTTCCCTCACTTCTTCACATTTTTAACTCACTTTTATACCATTTCTTTATATTGAGGTGGAGCTGGAGTTATTTTAGTCATACGTATTACTCAGTGAGGGGTGGTTGTACCACAGAGATGGGTATCTCAGTGCAGTACAAGAGTTACCTCAGGACAGGGACATGTGTCAGTGCAAGGAGAGTGATTTTGCCATGGTTGCTGATTCAACAGCAGGACACCTTCCTTTGCCTCCCTCGGTTTTCAGCTGCTGTGCAGCTTTATCAGCTAGAAAATACCACTGAGGTCCCTCCTTTTCAAGGGTTTGGACAGAGCCTGGCCATGATGTCTCCACTCTGCTCCACTCTCTGTTAAGTCCCTTTAAATTGTATTGTGTGTGGGAGGCCAGGTAAGCTGACTGGGTTTCATCTGGGGAGTAGCAAGCATATTTTCCCCCTGAAATTTCCATACTGTTATTCTTTTCCCCCTGTCATCTTGATACACACAATTATCACCCTGCTGATTTTTGCATATCTAGGAAGACAGAATTTACCCCTCCTTGATCTCTCATACTCCCCTCTCAGACCAGTTCTCTCCGAGTTCAATGTCCCTCTATATTTGCTTTCCAGGAGAGCAAAAGCCCTTCCCTGTGAATCCTCCTGCGATGCTGTGGCTGCTGCTGCTGCAGCTCTGGGCAAGCTGCCTCTGGCTGGGACACAGTGAGCTGGTGGCATCCTTTGAAAGTTCATGTCCTCAGTTTTTCTTCCGGGAGACCCCCCCAAATGAAGCCCTGGAGCCAGAGAACCCAGCCTGGATCTGCCAGCGCTACAAGAACCAGTATTTCTTTGCCACCTTGTATGACAGACAGGAGCGTATTCCCGTGTACTCTGCTTACATCTACGAGCCTGGACCTGGAAAACGGCCTAAAGGGTGGCTGGTTGAGCCCCAGGTGAGTGTCCTCTCCTACAGCATGTCACCCTCCAGTCATTAAAAGATGAACTGCAGCATTTAACCAAACACTCCTCTTTCCTCCCATCCCCCTACACACACCTGCAAATGGACACACTGGATGGGATTCATCTTATCTTACTTCAAACACCTGCACCACATGATTCCTGTGATGTGTCTGAGACATCAGCAGGATGATGAGATGAGTCACATCCCAAAGGTGCCCAGTTTTCTGCATTGACCTGTGACCAACAAGACCAACATCAAATCAAATTACATTGCATTACATTACAAAGTCAAATGACCCCCCTCACTGTGCCCTGCTGTGGTGGGAGACCAAGAGATGGGGAAAAGGAATCCAACAGCAGCTACATTTGAGGGATCAACAGTCCTGCTGTGCTCTGATTTCCACTTCTCCCTGAGCTGTTTTGCATGCCTGAGAGAGCTTAGTTGCTTCCAGTTAAGACTCAAATAGGCTTTGTAAGTGATATGAGAGAAGTGAGGAGAAATGCAGAACTGAGTAAGATGACCCAGGGAAAAGACTTTGCACAGGCACTCAGTGATGAGAGGGTTTGCTTAACACAGGGGAATTTACTGAGTGATATTCAGACAGTGGAAAGGGAGGAGCATCAGTTTCAGTCCAGTCAGAAGGGTGTGATCGCCATCCATGGGCAGTTACCCCTGAGCACTGTTGCCTCAGGCTTGGTTCAGAAGGATCCACCAGAAATACAGATCTCCACAAACTGCAGAGCTCTCCCAAATGTCCTTCAGACCTTCAGTAAAAATGGCCAAAGAAATTATGGACGAGAGAAAATTCAGGTCATTGCTAAGGATGCAATAGCAGAAGGGGTTTAGGGGAAAATGAGTCTCAGAAGAAAGCCATAGGCCTTGTTCCAGTGAAAGGCTCAATATGTTTCCATAAAGATGAAAGTAAATATGCTGCAGTTATGAATTAAAAAACCATTTTCACTTGTTCCACATATGAACTTGAGAAACCAATATGGTGTTGCACCACTGCAGCCTTCACATTTAGGGAGGATAAAAGCACACAGTCATCGACTCATAGAATGGTTTGGTTTTGAAGAGACCTTAAAATCATCTCATTCTAACCTCCCTGCATAGGCAGGGCCCCCTTCCACTTGACCTGGTCACTCCAAATCTCATCCAACCTGGTCTTTAACACTTCCAAGGATGGGGCCTCCACTGCTTCTCTGGTAAAAATGTTCCAGGGCCTCACCACCCTCACAGTGAAAAGTTTCTTCCTAATACCTAATCTAACCCTTTCCTCTGTCAGTTTGAAGCCATTTGCCCTTGTCCTCTCACCTGATTCCTGGGATAGTCCTACTTCTTCAAGTAAGGGGTAGAGAAGGAGAGGAGAAGACAGGGCTGAGTCCTTATGTCCTCCTGGAAATCCTGTGAGCACGTCAGCTCTTCTGCTCATCCTCTTTCTATCCAGTTCACCTTCAAGAAACCCAGCCTTCCAAGAGGATATCTGAGTTCTTGTTTTCCCTAAGCTTGGAAAGCACTTATGTGTTCACAGATTGGTTTAAAAAAGCATGAAAACCTTTCACAGAGACTGAGAGGACTCCTGTAGAAAGGGTGCTGGATGGAGAAAAGGCCAAGGCAGAGGATATTGTGATTAGATGCAGGGGATTAAGGTTGGATGGGATTAGTAGGAGTAGGAGGAAGTGGGGAGATGCTGGGGCAGATGTGGGGTGTGGAGACAGGTGAAAAGGGAGCCAGATGTGACAGGGGACACTGGGTCACCAAAGTCATATTTCAAACCTAGGAGTGGCAAATGCTCATTTTCTTATGCATCCACCCATACTCCCACCACAGGCTGCAGGCTGGATCATAAAGGTCATAAGTGAACAAGGAGAGCAGTCAGACTCTGAGCTTCCTTTTCTTTAAGCTCTTGTGCTCTTCCAGGAGAGCCAGCTATAGGATTTCTCTGGGATTCATACATTTACATACACTGAGATGACAAAAAAAAATTGTGTTCTTGGCACTTGGAGACTTTTGCTCCAGGGCAACCTGCTCCATTACTCCCATTCCCAATACTAATGGCTTTTCCTCCTCTATACCTGTCAAGCTGATGGGCCCAACTTATCCTAAAACTATGGAAAAAGAGTGGACACTCATAAATCATTACAATGTCAGCTTAGAGAAACTCCGCGAGAGCCAAGCTGTCCTCCAAGACTACAAGAACCTGACAGGTTTGAACAGAGGCCATTTGAATCC
>JAOXXN010008212.1:0-20920 GCA_026770055.1 Myrmophylax atrothorax
ATTTTTTAGCTGGTGAGGATCTCAGGAGAAAACTTGGTAACAGTCTGTTATGCCTTCAAGCATTAGAAAGAAAAAGAACATATGTACAGAATTTGGTCCTACAGTGCCTTTATTACTGATTGTTACTTCCTTCTTACATGTTTCCACCACTGGGCTATGCTGCCACTGCAAGTTGCTATGAAGACAGAATGACAAAGATTTTAACAATGTTTATAAAGTCCTTGACCCTGTCTCAAATGTCAGAGCTGCCCGTGTTAGGATATTTACCCCAAGACAGGCTAGCCTGTAGACTCTGGATTTCTAGGGAGGTGTACACAATCCTTTAGCAAAGTATGAGCTGTCCAGAAAGAGCAGGTGGCTTCACAGGGAGGGAGGAACTGCCACAGCCAACTCTGTCTCTATGTAGGTGGACAGGAGAGCAGAGCTTCCCTTGGGAGGTGGGAGGGTAGGGTGGGCCCCATGAAGCTCCACTTAAAGGCTATGTGGCTATGTACCTTGCTAGGCAGGCTCTTCTCTGCTTGCTGAAGGAGACAAAGAATAATTTGTGAGGATGACCTTTTATCCCTATCCCCTTTCCTTTCAGAGTGGGAGCAACCATCTATACCCCCATGAGAACTATCCTTCCCTTGGCACTCAGCCTACCTCCAGCAGTACAAACTAGCTGACAATGCAGAAATGGGACCAGCCTGAAAGGGTGAAGAGCGTGCAATTCCTCCCCAGAAAAGGAACAGTACGAGGTTTTTAGGAAGATGTCCTCAGTGAGGGGACAAAGGAACAGCAAGCCTCGGACCGTGACACATGGCATTTAACCTTCTCTGATGTCACCTACATTTCCGTTTTGCAGAGGCCAAATGACTCTCGCTATGTTCTTTGCCCAAATCAGTTTCAGACACTCATTGCAGGGTTTACGTGTAGTGATGAGTTCAGCATTAGACAGATCTCTCTCAGAACTGAAAAAAAAAAAAAATATTGTCACAACTAAAACAAGGTGTGTTTGCAGGAGGAATTATTTTTCTTGGCACCTAGAGTGCGTTCTGCTGCTTTTTTCCTTTCTATCGCTGGCCAAAGGAAGTGAGGGACTGTCAGTCCACAACAAGTAAACATTTGCAGCATGTACCATGAGTTTGCCAGAATGAAGGAAAATGGATCTCCCTCCTCCTTGTGTACTCACTGCACCATAAAGACAGACACTCTGGTTCAAGAAATGGGCATTCAGGAATCATTTCACCACCAAACCATAACCCCCTGCATATGAGAGTAGGTGACAGCAAAGCATTTGGTCAACATGTCGCCCACTAAGCAGTTGTCAGAAGAGGGGCCTCCAGCCAAGGACACATGCACAAGCATTTGCAACACCATTGTCAATCTGCAGAGAAACTTCCCATAGGTAGGAAACCTCATGAAACTCAGACTGTTTGAGCCAAAGGCAGCAGTTTAAGTTGGTGGCCCAGCTATGATGTACTACATTTCCAATGACTAAGTTATACCAGAGCCCACACAGAAGCAATAGGTCTGCTACTGACTACTCCCAACTCCAGCACATGTGAAGACCCATGCCCACGACTGCCATGGGAACTGAGCCTATGTGAGGTCAGAGGCAGGTGACTAGCAGGAACTTCTGAGACTGTCACATACATTTGCTGAGTGTGTTAGAATATAAGATCACATAGACCTAGACCTCTGCAGAAAACAACTGCACCCAGTGCTTTATGAGACTAAATTCTTTGCTATGCAACGTTACTTCTCCTTTCTATACTTTGGAAATTCCCAAGGTAGATTAGTCAGAGAGGTATTTCTTCATTAATGAAACACTAAACACCAAGACTTTTTGGGTCTAATTTCTTAAAAATATTTAATTAGTTCCTACCTCATAATAATTGAATTAGCTTCTGCACATACAATTGCATGCTTGTCAAAATCAACATCTGCCTTCTTGTAAAATAAACTGTTCATTGCCCCTTTTGGATATCCACTATAGCCCAGGCCAACCTAGAAAGAATCAACACAGAAAGAAACAAAAGGTAATGTTGTTCTGGGACCTTTAGTTATTTGAAGCCTAATCCCACTCTTAAACTCTGTTAATAACTTCAAGAAGAATCCTCATGTGTTATTGTTTGGTAGTATTTATGCAGATTCCATTTCAAGATGAGAAATTGTGGATCCTAATCATATATTTGTTGATATGTGAAGTTTCAGAAAACAAGAAATAATTTTTTTCCCAAAAGAGTAATATGCCTGTTTCCAGAAATACATTTTCCTATGAACAAGTGATGCAGTGTTTATAAACAATAATCACAGAAGTTGATTAGGAAGAAAAAATTAAAAGAGGCTGCTAAACCCAAGGTCTCCAAAAAAATTTGGAAAATGTTAGCTACATTTTCTTAGCTGTGTCCACTTGGAAACATACTAAATATAAGCATGGAATTGCAATATGATAATAGTAACAATGTCATCAGGACATCAGCTTATTAAAATTTAGTAAACATGGGACTTCACCTCTTCTAACTGCTGACAGTATATTAAATAATCCATCATCTTAGCGTTCCAGGACAGAGTTAAGGAATATAAACCTTTTTTTCCCCCACAAAAGCTTGTTTTATATTATTGCAACTTCCCTAGCATTTTTGAGAAAGTCCATATGCTGCAAGTCAACTTCCTCATTTATCTGCATAAACATAAGCCTAACAAACTTGGAGCCCATTTCTTATAGCAGAAATGTGCCATTTTAAACATTTCTGTGGCTGATAACTTATTAAATAGCAGTCGAACACATTGTTTTCATACAACAGATCATGATTAGAAATTTTTATGAGTGCAATTTCCTATTCCACATAAGTCTTCACTTACAATGTTGTCTTCTTTGTAAATCACTGTCCCCACTCCATTATTATTGTCTAGGATAAAGATTCAAACAACCAGAGTTATAAATTCATTCAACACTACGATATTACAACAAACCTGCTGGTCAAAAGGTATGACATTCATGACTTTTGTGGTCCTGTTGGGACAAAAGTTGCTGCTCCTTGTTTGACTGAAGATACTGAACCAGGTAAAGTGCTGACAAGAAGGCCAACCAAATGTTAGGCTAATCAATGCACTTCCCTCCTGTCCTTGTTGCTTTCTGTGTTCTGTAGTCCACCTTAATTGTCTTATCTAGAGTTCTTGTGTAGAAGTGCCAAAACCACAGATCTTCCCTCCTGCTGAGACCAACCCCTCAAAATTGTCTTCTGTGGGACTGGGAAGGGAAAGCTTGAAACGTTCTATTGCACCAAGGGAGCTGCTGCAGTCACGATGCTGACAGGGACTGCCTGAGATTTGACTGGTGCCATAAAACTTGACTTTTTTATCTATGAGCAAAGAGTAGCTCCTACAATGATGAAAATCAGACAAAATCTGCCATACTTTCCCTTCCACAAAGCAGCAAAGTGCATTTAGCTAACAGTAGGAGAAGCATCGGGAAGCAGTATTAGGGATTTGGGATAAACTGAAAACCATCTGCAGTGCTGCTGAGTGGACCATATTCTTAACCTGCACAGGTGGGACCAAAGGAAAACCAGCCTAGTTTTGGTGAAACCAACCACAACTAGTCAACCTACTGGACAATGTGTTTGTTCTCTGTTTTGCCTATCATAGAAGTGCAAACCTATAATGCAAAACTAAGAAAGCTTGCCAAAAACTAACATTGGAACTGATGCCTGCCATTTGATACACAGAGAAACTGGCCCCAACCAGAGTCACTTGCAATCAGCATAAGGAGTTAAAAATCCCCACCTGGTGAGGAAGACAGGAGAAGCACATTCCTCCTCTTTCTCCAGTCTGGCTCTCTTCATAGAAAGAGGGATACTAAAGTTGTCTAGATATGCAATTTCAGGAATTACCTAACAGAATGCTATGTAATCAATTAAAGAGGTTTCTCTAATATATTACACCTCTGGGAATACGAGTGACAATTATGCAGGATTTTTCTGCACTGAGTGAAATGCTCAGATAAATTTAGAAATATTAATTTACGTACCACTTCTGGATGCCAATAAATCACAGAGCTGTATTGCATGGGTGTATTTAGGAGTATTCCTTGTAATCTCTTCCTTCTTTTCTAAGATTATTATATTTTTATCTTTGCAGCTTGCCAGACCTTGGAAACATTTCTTTGCTCTAGTAAGATTTTCTTCATATTCTTCCCATTGGTCTTCTTTCAGATGTTCCAAGTTCAAATATTTTAAAATTTCTGCATGGTTATACTCTTTATCATCAAACGCAGATGTAACTCGTCTTGGACGATCATCAGAACACACTCTTTTGTTTGAGTTAGGTATTTGAATCTTTTTTTGATTGTCTATTATTGGTACATTTGGGGCTGCAACAACATAGCTTTCTGCAAAGATGGTTTGAGCATGTTTTACTGAATCATTAAGTGAATTTGGTGAACCATGAAGTGGTTTTTGAGTTTCAAAATTTGGCCAGTAATTCACTTGTGAGACTTGTGCTGAATAAAGGAAATACATATGCAAGATTAATATTAAATACAAAATATACCAGTGGTCATTTTTTAATTAATAAATGTAAAGAGATAAGGAATATACTTAATTAGCTGCAGTAAACATCAATAAAATATCACATTGGTAAAATAATAATTAACTTCTTTCATTAACACATTTTTGCATAGTCAAAAGGGAAATTTTACATAGAATTAATACCTTTTTTCCCCCCAGATGATTAAACTTTTGTCTCTACTTATATTTAACAAATAGTAAACATTTCCAAAACAAGGAGACCATTTTACAAAGATAATAGAAAGTTATTGAAGTTATCATAGGGGAAAAATATGTATATCAATTAAGCATCTAAAAACCCCAGAAAATTCAACAGTGTTGTAGTGTGTTGCCAATTGTGAAGTAACACACCTTAACTTACCTGCAAAAAATCTACCTACTTCCCTTGTATCCTGAATACTAGTACCTGAGGTACATTTTTCATCTGATAAATTCTCAAATGAGCTATTTTCTTTTTGTTCATTTTTTTTCACTTGATTATCTATGCATTATTTTTTCAGGATTTCCATGTTCCTTGAGACTACTCCTTCAATTTTGTTTCTCATTTCACAGGCATCTCTACAAGCTCTGGTAGCTCCTTTTCAAATTCAATAACTTGCACTCTTCATGATCAGTGTGTTAGTAAATAACATTTTGTACACTGACCTTATGAATCACATTTTAATATTCTCTAATAATCACAGCTATCTACTGCCTATTGTTAAGCAAGCTACAGCAGCTTCTCACAGTGATCTGAAGGATTCATACAGAAACAACTGAGGGAAAATGCAGAGAGCAAAATGGAAAAAGAGGATGAGGAATGAGTGGCATGACTAGTTTCCCAGGCTGTGAGTATGCTGTACGTGCAGCCTTAATCTAGGAGACATTTCAGTTCTGATACTGACCTTGAACCAGCAATGCTGCACAATAATCACAAGGCATCCTAGACATGTAAACTTCACAGCCTTTCAGTGCATTAGGAAACCTCAACAGCACTTTTGGCACAGCATGAAGTTCTGCTGTTGAGCAGTCCAGGGCAATGATCCTTTTTGGCTTGCTTGCTTCACAGATGACAATTCCAGTTCTGCAAGGCTGCATACACACACACACACAAATACATGTACATGTGCACAAATGAATATGTAAATGAGAGCCCATCCAGTTATATGTGTATGGAAAGTAATAGCAATTGAAGGGTCTCACAGAAAACAATGGCACTTGTTGCCAACAGGTAGAGATCAAGCAGTTTAGAAGTGTGCTCATTCATGTGGATTTTCAGTCAGTGCTAATGCAGCTGCAACACATAACGCAACTGTAGCATTCAATATCAACAGCACAAATGGCATGGCTGAAGTCAGAAAGGCATAAGAGGTAGATAGACCTTTGGAAAATCTGTAACTCCATAAAATCATGCCAGAAGTAATGAGATGAACATCCCAGTACCTGCTTAACAGCAGACTACTAAAATAGGAGAAAGGAGGGACAAGATGGAGTTTCAAAAAAATGCCAACAATATTGAAAAGACACTCATGGTAGGAACCACCAGACATCTGTGTAGCTTCACAACCTTGAACAGCTCTGTATACCAAAAATTATTAGTCTAAGTGCACAATCCTTACTGCAGGACTGTGGTCCACAAGCAACCCACACTGGGTCCAAGACACTCCTGAGGGACCAGAGCCAGCAGATAAGCCATGCCAGGGCAGGGCCAGCAGGAAGGACAGAGGAGTGGAGGAAATCTGGGAAAAAGTACAGAGGAGTTGCAGACAAAGCATCACACAAACAGCTGCAACTTCCTGCACCATCCATCACATCACTGAAGGTATTGGGAACAACTGAGAGTAGCCTACAGTGAAACCAGTGGAAACTGAGACTAAGAAGGTGGGAAGTAGGAGTTTGGCTTAAGGTGAACCTCTAATAACATGGAGGAAGGGTGTTTACTTTGATGTTTAACTCCTTACATTATCTTTTCCCCCCTTAATACCAAATTCAGTGAACAGAAGTTTGTCTTTATTGGAAGTAAACTGAATTGAGTAAAAAGTCCTCAAGATGATTTTCCCTGCAGCATCAAGTCAGCAATTTTTAAATCAAGATTCTATTTGACAAAATTACTTTTTTAGCCTCAGTACTAATAAATATGCTTGAGGTGACATCAGGTTCCTGTGATTCACATGGTGAATTTTCCATATGTAGTGCTAAAAAGATGCACAAGTCTTCTTTCTTCAGGCGAGGAGCCAGAGGACCTAGAAAGAAATAATAAACAGAAAATCTAATCAAAACAGTCTTGGAGAAAATGTAGGTAATGTCATAAAATTACTAAATAATTACTGGTAAAAGGTAGAAAGCATGATTTTCTACATCTCCAGTCTGAGGTGAAAGATGGGGGAGTTATAACTTCTACGCATGCTGAACTGCAGAACTGTTCCTCAATAATGTATCAAAGCCCAAGCAGCCAGTTACTCTGTGAAGAGCCTTGTCTTTGCATTTTACCCATCAGCACATGTACTTGCCAGTCCTCTGAGGCAAATCCTAATGATCGTCCCAGGAACTTTGGCTTAACACAATGCAGGGGTATCCTGGATCTTTTTTTTCCTTTTTTGGTTGGTTTGTTTGGGGTTTCTTTGTGCTATATACTCTTTTTTGCTGGCATTATGGCATGACTCATTTCAAGAGAGAAGAATCAGCATGTGAATATCCAGTATCTGGAACAGCCAATCCTACTCCCCTAAGTCATATTCTTCTTCAAAATTACTATTTGTCAATTATTATAGTACAAAATAATCCCTATTTAGTTCATATTTTTTGCTAAGATTTCAATAACATCATGCAAGACTGAAGAAAAAAAAGATACAACTACTTTTACTTAAAGCAAATTTAAAATGAAGGCAAACATGCTGCCAAGAGAGATACGTCAGAAGTTCATGCATCAGATGTCTGTGATGTGTAATATCCAGCTCATTGCTTCCAGGACAGCTATATTCAACCCTGTTCAGTGAAATGAAACTATGATTATTAGTGAAACAGTAACTAAATTTATTTCACTATGCCTTCATCATTTATTTCTTCTCCTCCTCCATTCTCTTTGGAGTCACTGGATACTGGAAGACAGAAAAGAAGAAGGTCAGATTAGGAATAACACATAAAAAGAGGTAACATGAAATACAGTGGTGTATCAGCCCTCCTTCTCACAATATTGACACTGGCAGACTATCCACTGTGAGGTGGGCGTCTCAGAAACCACAATTAGTTAAGGACAAAACTTGACAGTCAGGACATCAAAGTCCAGGCTCCGATACTTAATTCAGAAAGAAACTATATTAAAATGATTGGTAATTTCACAGATCTAAAACAGTTAACTGAATTTCATGTAGAAACAGATATGGGTCCGCAAAAGTGGTGGTGGTGCCAAGGGTGTGGGGTTGAGCTGGGGTTTTGTTTCTTGGTTTTCTTTTTAAAGTTTGAATTTCACCTTTTTAATCAACAAATCTGTAATGCTTTCCTCAAATACAGAATGGCAAATACCTACACTGTTTCCTGTCTCCCTTTGTTTCCGCAGTCAGGACTGACTCTCGCTTTCTTCAATACTGAGCCTCTGCTTGCTCATTTCTGTAATCCTCTTTATGTCATCCTCTTTATGTGAACTTCATCATCCTGGTTCTCACTCTTTCCACGAGTTTGATTTCATTCTACTTCAAATATGTACTGCAAATACACACTGTTCTTCTTTATATTTTCTCCTCCCCTTACTCCTCTTTTGTTACGTAGTCTTCCCCAACTCACTTGTCCATTTTATCCTCACACTCCATGAAGATCTGGTCAATAACTTTTTTGGAATTTCTATCTTCTAATTTCAGTTTTGTTCCAATTCTCGATTTGATTTCAAATCCCTATTCTTCCTGAGCAAGAGCTATGGTGCTTCAGCCTATAAATCATTAATATTTCAAAATTTTAGTGCAGTTCTGATTTTGCTTAAACAAAGCAGGGAGTATGAAATGTCATGCAGTGCTCTTAAAAACTTATGTTACCTTTTATCATTTGTCTATTCTAAATAAAGTTATGAGTTATTGTGAATATTTCAAAGTTAATGACATTATCTGTGATAAGTGACCTGAATCCCTAACTGGCATAACCACAAAACAGCATAAAGCTGGTGGCGTGAGTAGAAGACTCAAACTCAGTACCTCCAAAGTTCATCCATCCAAAGCTAGAAGAAATTCACAGAAAAAACTTGAAATATGAAAACTATCATGAAGAATGCTGATTAGCCATTTGGGGAAAATCTAAAACTTACTAATTAAGAGAGAGAGAAGAAACCCCAGAAACTTCCTATGTCATTCCTCTGTGTTTACAACTGTAACCAGTTACAGGATCTGGTCACGTACAGACCTCAAGGACAACATTTCTATATAATTCTGTTTTCTGTGTACTGAACTAATGTGGCAGAAGTGGAATCTGCACGGTACAGATATTCATAGTAGTTCCAAAGGAAGGCTGGAATGAGGAGAACTAATTTAAGGGTAACTCAGTCCAAGTTACAGTAATTATATCCAGTTTCAAAGCAGACTTTTTTTATTCGTTACATGCTGCAAAAGGAGCTTTAAGGAAAAATACACAGTAACACACCATGCACCTAAATTTAAATATTAAGTAATACCAAGAGAAGACAAATGGAACAGTACAAAAGGATGAGGAAATTAATCATAACCATACCTGACAAACTTCGAGTTCCACAATCCATTTGTTTCCACTGAAAAAATAAATGAACAAACTCCTAATAAATTTATTTAAAGAATAAGTAAACATATATTTAGTACTTTCCACAATTTGTCTGCTCAAATCTGCCATTGCATCTAACCACTACTAATCAATCTACCATGAAGATTTCATGGACCACTGGACAAACATAGGTCCTTGAAGTCATTCCTGTTTATTCCATTTCTAAATCTTTTGTACTATAGAGGAAGACAAAAGTCAATTACACAGCCTACTCTCCTCTAACCATTTATTCAGTTCATCCGTTGTCTTGAGTGTCTCAGTTCCCTCTTTTTCCAGTCTTTTACTTCCATCAGATCTATCTGATGGATCTTGAAAAGGGAAGCAATATGTTTCTACACCGCCTGCTTCAACATTTGACATGTCTTCTACTTGC
The DNA here is from genome assembly GCA_026770055.1 of Myrmophylax atrothorax. Lineage (NCBI taxonomy): Eukaryota > Metazoa > Chordata > Aves > Passeriformes > Thamnophilidae > Myrmophylax > Myrmophylax atrothorax. Next base: position 9,682 of record JAOXXN010008212.1, read on the forward strand.
TGAATTATTTTGTTATTACATAACTGGCTCCCAAAACTCTTATGAATTTCAAAATTGTGACTGAAAAGCTCTGATGTGAATAATCAGGTGAATACATACTTATATATCATCAAACAGTTCATCAACATTCAATGTATTTTAATGAATTTTCTATCTAATGAAAACATGCTTTGTAAAAACAACAGAAAAAACCTGAATACACAAAAGAACCAGAAGGATGACACATAACAAAGCAAACTATTTCATGCTTTAAATGAATGTTGAAAAATATTTCTCATTAATTCTCATAGTCTAATCTTCAAGAAGTGAACCTACCTCACGGTACTTAAAGTTTTCGTGTAATTTTTCAACAATTTCCGTATGAGTGGTCTAAAAGAAAAAAAAGAAAAAAGAAAAAAGGGGAAAAAAGATAGCAATTTGAAAGCAAACAAATAAATCAGGCATTCACAGAATCACTGAAGTTGGGAGTCATGTTTGGATGTCTCAAGTCCAGACCCCCCGCTCAAGACAGGACGAACTACAACAGATTTCTTGGGGTCATGTCCACTCAGGTGTTGAGTATCTCCAAGGACAGGGACTCTACAACCTCTCTGGACAACATGCTCCAGTGCTCATCATTTCCAAGCAAAAAGCCTTTTTCTTCCATTTTACTGCATTTTCCTGTATTTCACATTGAGCCCAGTGCTTCTTTTCCCATCACTGGGCACTGCTGAGAAGAGTCTGGTTCTGTCTTCTTTACTCTTTCCTATCAAGCATTTATAAACATGGCTAAGATCCTACCTGAGCTTTCTCTTCTCCAGGCTGACCAGTCTCAGCTTTCTCAGCCTCTTCTTATATGAGAAATGCTCCAATCTCTTAATAATCTTCATGGCCTTTCACAGGACTTGCTCTCCATGTCCGTATCTTTCTCCTACTGGGGCAGCCAGAACTGCACACAGCACTCCAAGCACAGCCTCACCAGTGCTGACCAGAGGGAAAAGATCCCTTCTCTCAATCTGTGTGCAATGCCTTGCCTAATGCCTTTCAAGAGGCAGTTGTCCTTTGCCTCAAGGGTACATTGCTTCATCCCAGCCAGCCTAACCACCAGAGTCACCAGGTCCTTTTCTGCAAAGCTCGCTTTCACTTGGTGAGCCCCAGTCTGTACTGAGCCATGGGTTTATTCCTCCCCAGGTGGACAGGCTTTGCACCTCCCTTTGGTGGACTTAATGAGATTCCTGTTTTGTCATTTCTCCAACCTGTTGAGGTCCCTCTGAATCAACCATTTGGTGTACTAACTGCTCCTTTCTCTTTGGACCATCAATATACTTCCCAAGGGGGCACTCTGACTCATCATTCAGGTCATTAATGACAATATTGAACAGTTTGATCCTATTATCCACCTCAGGGGTACAACCACTAGGGAGTGGATTCCAGCTTGACTTTGTGCTGCTGATCACAAAACTCTGAGTCTGGCAGTTCAAGCAGTTGTCAATGCACCTCACTGTCTACTTATCTAGTCCACACTATGTCTGTGAAGATGCTGTGGGAGATAGTGTTGCAAGTCTTGTTAAATCAAGATGAAAAACATCTACTCGACTCTACTCATCCACCCAGTTGATCATCTCATCAGAAAAGGATGTCAGGTTAGTCAGTCCTGTTTTCCCCTTCATAAATACATGGTAACTACTTCCAGTCCCTCACTTGACAGGTCCCATGGTCTTGTGTACATCCCACTTCTTAAAATATTCCATAACCAGATTCTACTCTACTGAAGTTAAGTCTTCATTGCTCCACATCTTCCAATGGTCTCAGGGACTCGGGATTCCTGAGGGCAAATCTTGGCAGTAAAAACCAAGGCAAAGAAGACTTTCAGTACCTTGGCCTTTGTTGTCTTTATAGGGGTAGAATATAATCTAGGACATGGTAATTAACTCGATCCTTGGACCTGAACCAAGACTAAGACAGTTTCCTTCAGAAAGATTTTTCCAGAGCCACACAGACATTATTTGATTTAAATTACATCTAAGTAAATATTACTTAGATGCAATAATACTCAAAGCAATAATATTCCTTTGCAAACTCAGAAAATACTTGTTCTTTCCGCTAAAGGGAGCATGGTATCTTCTGATGAATCTGATAATACCTTGTATGGCACACACCTGTAAACACTGACGTCAAACTAATCAGACAGTTCAAATACAAGAATGAAGACCTTTTGATTTATCCTGAGGGATTAAAAGTTCAGAGTGTGCAATGCAGGACAGAGGCATCCCTTTATATCGGAGCCACAGCTCCCCTCAGCATCTATGCTCAGACTTCCTGCACAGAGCAACCAAGCCACCCATCCAGGTCCCATCACTGTAAGAGTTCAGGCATGGCCAGAAGAAGGGTCCAGATGCAAAATAAGGAAGAACTCCAGAGCTCTGCCATATAGAGAGCTAAACAGGAGGCTGGACTTCCCCAGCACAAGATCGTAAAAGATGCAACTTGTTTCTTTCCTGCCTTTGGAAGCATCTGAGTGTAAAGCTTTCCAATGCAGAAAGCAAGCCATAAAATTTCAGCTGTATATGAGTATGAAGAATGAAGCGTATATAGATATATAGATGAATAGATATAGATATATAGATATAGATATTTGCATGCATACCTCATCTCTGCTAGATGATTCTTCTACACTATGAATTTTCTTGATTTTCACATACTTCAGAAGTTTCTGACACTCAAGACAGGGAGGTTTGGTGCTGTAAAGAACATCAGTGTCCTCTATTTTTGTCTTTGATCTGAAAAATATATATATTTGCACAATTAATTCCCTTTCTGCAAATCTAAAACTAAACATAAAGCTTACATTTTTAAAAATAAAGTTACTATTTTCACTGAAGACTATTATTTCTAATTATAATATTTTCTCCTCCTTCAACTTTTCTATTTCATCTTGATTTTACCTTCTAATATTTGACCTTCTAATATACACTCTGTGTATATTAAAGTGCTACCATTATGAGTCATATGGTTCTACAGACTAATGATTCTCCAAGCACTGACAGCTAGTCTTAAGTGATTTGGTTGAATTGACACTGCTCTTTTTAGCCTAAGGGACACCAAAAAGACTACCAGGCAGAATGCTGGAAGCTTTCAAAAACTGTTCAGAGCTTCATCACAATGAGACTGGATGATTATTTTGGCAGTGTAGGAATGCAAGGTGATACCACACCTTTCTGGAGGAGAGGAAATGCACACATTAAAATGTTGATGATAAGCTCAGAGCTGAAAAAGGTGAAGTCTTTAAAACTAAATTAGGAGGTGAAGTACAGATGTAAAGGCCAAAGAGAAAACCCATGATTAGTCACTGACCTATTCACTCTACACGCTATTCACATTCATTATAATAAAGAATGTCTGTGAAGTCACTCTATTATGAGATTTGTAATAACAACCTGTACAGAAGAGCATTTGCTTCAGCATGGAGAACAACACTCCGTTTTACAAATGGAGTCCTTTTGCTTTTTCTTCCTGCAGAGGGCAAGTTTGCATATAATATGCCAATTGGGTATCCATTATAACCTGCTCCAAACTGCCAAAAAAACAAACGAGACAAAATAATCAGAAGTTAACAAACCCTTCCAAACATCAGCAACTTTTTAACTACCTGCTAGTATAGCTTCAAAATCTAAATATGTGCTGTCTATATATTTCTAGGCACACATAATTTCAAAATTTTACAGCTACTTATATCAGATTTTTAATCAGCTTTAACACCTGGACACAAGCATTCTACCACCCTGTCATGTTAGCTCTTTTAACACAGTCAAGAGCTAATTTTGCTTATGCATGCAGTGAGGTCATTGTTTCCCATCAATTTCACCACCATCTTTTCGTCCCTACCTTTGCAAGAAGCTTAGGATCCTCTTTTTTAGTGATCCCCATGGATTATTTTTTAAAGTTAAGTGTTAAAATATTATTATTACTATTTGTATTTATTATGGGAGAAAATGTTCATGAGGGAAATTTCTCTCTCTTAACTTCTTTACATGTTTATAGCAGACTAGTCACCCTAGACTCTCTTTACATTCAAGTGAGAAAATCAGATCTACCTGGGCTATTCCAGACTCTGGATCAGGATGAATGACAATCTAGATCTCCATTGAGTAGAGAGCTGGGCAAATAGCTCAGAAGAAGCCATTTACACTGCAGATGTCAAAGAAACAACACCCCTTGGAGAACTGAACAGAAATTTTACAAGTGTAAAGAAAATTCAATGTACTCACAAAACATCCGTCCTGACTGTAGAGTGTACACCCCACACCTCGGTCAGGATCATCTTTTGGAAAAGAGAGATTTTCATGTCATTAAAAACATACTTTTTCATACTTAAAAACACATTTTACAAATTAACATGTAGTACTTTAGTGACATAAAAATGGAAGGCATAAGTGACTGCCTATATGTTGAAAGAATCCCTCCATGCATACACATTGTGCAAGTCCAGCCAGCTATCCATATACAGTAACATAATTAAGCATAACCAGCATCAAGTAAAAAAATTGTCACATTTCAGAGCACAAAAACTTAAAATCTGACTCAAGGTACCCTTACTCTTTGACTATGTTATGGTTTGAGCTGGCAAAATGTCAACTGCTCAATACAGAGTCAAAGGGTCCCCTTCCAGGGAAAGGGAGTGAGGGGAAAAAAAAACAACTTAGAAATAAAACTTTGAAATGGTAAGGTTTTTATATTTACACAGAAGAAAAGAAAATTTAAAACAGAATATAACACATATATATACAAATGTGAAAAGAAATAATAACACTTTCACCGAGTTGCCTGAGTTAATAATACAGATTCCAACCCCAGAAAACCTCCCCTCAACTGAAAAGAGAAAATTAACAAGAAAATATTCACCTCCCCAGATAAACACAATGAGGATGCCAGCAAGGCCTAATCTTGGGAGACAGGGCAGCATGTCCTCATGGGGGCTGAGGCAGAGACCGAAAGAGAGAGAAGTTCCTCCTCTCTCTCTTTTTATACCCCTTGACACTTCTTGATGATGTCAGATGATACAAAATACCTCTTTGGTTGCTTAAGTCAGGTGATGCCTGTCCCTTCTAATCTGTCACATCCCTTGAGGCCTGCTAAAACTGGGGCCTAAATAAGGCTTATACTGAAACTAAAGCCAAATCTACCATAACCAGGCACCCACTTTTATATTTGAGATGATGTCGGAATATGATGTGGAACACCACTGGCCAGTAGCAGTTATTGTAAGCTGCCTGACCCAGCTCCAGTCAGCTGATAATCCAAGACCTGCTCTAAAACGAAAACCTAAAGTTAGGCCTAACTAAACTCAGGACACTGAAAGTATTATGAAGTGGTGTTTCTGCAAGTGGAAATGTTTGGCTTTATCAGAAATAAGTTACAGAATAAAGACACAATATTACATAGCATAAGCAGAATTTCCAGAACTGAGAAACATATATTAGTGTACAGTGTTTCTTATGAGTGTTCTTCCCCAAGGTCTTATGAGATAGTACTTGTCATACAGTTCTGTAGTTGCTAAGTAAATATTCATTCTGTTGTTTTGATAAATTGCCATCTGAGTTGTATTTTTTGTCATGCAAAAAAGCTAATTATGTATTATCTTTACAAATAAACAGAATGTTAATTAGGTAGTATTGTTCTGAATACTCACTTCACAAAAGTCATCTTTGGTTTTGAAGTGATGTTAGATATCAAAGTAATATTTTCCTGTGATGCTGATAATGAAGTCAAATTTGCTTCTCTTCTTTGTGACATATCTAGCAAATGGTAGAACCACTCAGAAGTATTCACAATCATACATTTGAGTAACTAGAAAAATGGCCACTTCTTTGAGGTAATCATATTTCCTCAGTCTTTGGAAGATCCTGTCCAAAATGGGACATGTAAAATCATTGCTCCAAAAGACTGTGCAATCTTTGCTGTAAAGCGTAATTTGACAAATGAATATCAGGAATTGCATGAAAAAGTTTGATGTATCTTGAATCGGATCTAAAAGACCATTTTAGTCCTATCTTTTATATATAATTAAAGAGAGAGTTCACAAAATAACAAGATCCTGTTATTTTTATTCACCATATCTTTATATGTGTTTTTTTTCCTCTTCTGTACAAACAAAATAGGTTTCAAAAACGCAATAGGTTTTATTTCTTTCAACGTGGAAAGAGGAAATCTAAAGCCAAATGAGACTTTTCTTATCAAATGAAAGGGAAGGGAGTCACAGAGGAATGCAAAACAGGTTAAGTTCTGAAGGAACTGGAGGAAAAGGCAGCAAGAGTCTTATTGTGAAGTGCCAAAACAAGTGGTGTTACCAAAAAAAAGAAATCTCCAGTGGTAGGGAGTGAACCCAAGACACTTGCTGTAGCACTGTAGGAGGATGCCTTAGAATGACAACTTGTAAGCATCATATCTTAAATTATAAGGATTGTTAGAGCTACAGTCTGGTTTTGAAAAGCAACAGGAACTAGATCCTTCATAAAACATTTGCTACATTCTCAAAAATAGTAATAGGGAGAAAGTTATAAACATTATACAAGCCCTTCTCCTTGTATTTTTCTCTGCAATTTTGCCTTCCCAGGGAACTTGGTATTAATAGAGTTACATGTCTCAGCAGATGCAGTATTTTGAGATAACAGTCACACAAGACTGCTCAGAAGTGACAGTTTGAGTCACTGAGCAGAAGTTACAGAGAGATGCAATTAAACTCTGCAAGTCTCTGCAGGAGAAGAGATAAAGTAATGTGGCATTTTAGAAAGAAAAAAAAAAAGCCAATTAAAATTCAATTTAAGAGAGAGTGAGGATCAGTCTGCTTCTTCTTCAAGCTGAGCTATTTGTTTTCCCCTTCCTCTGGACAAAGGTTCAAGAGAGAATATTTTAGAATCACTTAAAAAACAAACAAACAAAAGAAACAGACTTATGCTGGAATATTAATTTCCATGAATATTACCTTAAGCACTGATCTTTGGAAAATGTTTGGTCAACCATGCCATGGACTAACTTTGGTAATAAGAATATTTTCCTAGCAAAATGGCTTTAAATCTGAAGTCATGTCCACTGACAGAGCAAAGGAAAATGTTATAAGTATGGAACTAGGGAAAAAAAAAAGAAAAAAAGAGAAGCTTTATTATGTAACCTCTTTAAGGATAATTCACATTTTTGATTTTCAAAGCAATCTATTTATGAAAGAAATAATAAATATGGAACTGTATTTTTCTCCGTGCCATAATCGTCGAAAGTGTATAACAATTTATGCTACTGATATTATCTTTCCACACTCTGTGATTTCCATCAAGTTAAAACCTCTGTTTTGCATTTTTTTGAATCCTCAGGTGTTGTACAATTGGAGCAGTTGCTCAACTGATGCCATGAGATTGGTAGGCAGGAAAAATGTATTTGGAGTCTCATAATACTTTATAGTAGAGTTTTTCTCATTCTTTTGTAACTACCATTTTATCCAGGGAAGTTTTAAGACAAGCCATCATTATTAAAATAAATGTTAGTATTCTTCCTTAATTTCTGATAACTTGGACTTGTAAAGACGCTTTGGATGTTACCTGTATAATTTCTTTTTGAACTTCAACTACACTAAAATTGACTGTGTATTGAAAAGCACAAGGGTTTGGGTAGTTTTTATTAAAAAATGGCTGCTACCTTGAGCACACAACAGAAAATATTAACACATTAAATATTATGGTAGCAAAGAAAATGGAAAACTATTTGCTGAATCAGGTTTAGCAGTAAACTAATAAGGCAATATTTTTATGTTTTTAATCAGGTAAATTTTAATTTTGTATGACTTCATTAGCCCATTTCCAAATTTCTAAAGTCCACACAACTAGATATTGGAGAAAAAAAAAAAAAACAAAAACAACAATCATCAAACAAATTCAAGGGAACCATCACTCCAATTTTTAAAAAGGGTAGGAAAGGAGGAACTACCAAGCAGTGAGCCTCATCGCTTTGCCTGTTAAGACCACAGAGCAGATCCTAATGCCAGCAATGTTAAGGTACATACAAGACAACAAGATAGTCCAATATAATGCTTTATTAAAACAGTGAAGTGTTCATGACTGACCCGTTGGCAATCTATGATGTAGTGGCTACAACCATTGCCAAGGGAAGACTGACCAATGTCGTCTTCCTAGACTTCTGCAAGACCTGCCACACAGTCCCTCCCACATGACATCCTTATCTCCAAGTTGTACAGACATGGATTTGAAGGGTTGACTATTCAGTGGTTGAGAAGTGGGATGGATGGATGGATGTGAGCGGAGGCCAGTGGTGAGTGGTGTTCCGTGAGGCTCCATCCTGGGACCGAAGTTCTTTAATATCTTCGTCAGTTACACAGACATTGAGATTGAGTGCCTTCTCCACAAGTTTGCAGATGACAGAAAGCTGAGCAGTGCAGCTGGCACAACAGAAGGACAGGATGCCATCCAAAGGGACACAGAGAACCTCAAGTAGTGGATGTATGGGAAGCTAAAGCAATTCAACAAGGCCAAGTGCAAGGTGTTGCATTTGGGTTGGGGGAATCCCAACTGAGTATAAACTGAGAAATGAACTCACTGAGAGAGTTCTTGTGGACAAAAAGCTGGACATAAAAAACAATATATATTTTTACAGGATGTTTGGTTCTAATGGAAAAATAGATCAATAAAATCTGAGACTTTCTGCTGTCTGGAAGAAACTTATATTTTTCTCAAATCTCACAAGTAACATATTTTTAAAAAGAAAACTTAAGTTTCAGCAGGAAATTTTACTTAGTAGTGCTGCTATACAGGTAAAGTTCATGGCATTTATGGGTAATGAAAACCAGGTGAAAGTGAATATTCATAAACCTAATTTTACAAATGCTGAATATTTGTACTGAAAGCTTCAGAATAGCTTTTATGAAAAATATTGTTCACTACATTTCTATTCTAAATGAGGCATTTGTTTTCCAGTATATCCACCTTCCTTAATCAAAGTTATATTCCTTTCCTATTTTAGCACTCAACATGAAAGCTTTCTGTGCCTGCTCATCAGCTGGCATTTCTTGGCATTTCAGAAAATTGAGCTCACCAGTTTACAGCATAAAAGTAATTTGTCCCCTAATGTTCAGCAAATGTTTCTTCAGTTCTTTTACATAGGATATGGTGCTTAGCATGTAAATCTCATAAATTTATTTAAACCATTTGTTGCCATTTGTTCTGAAATCCTGACACTAGTTAATGTTTTTCCCTACTCAATACTTCTGTGAAAAAAATGAAAAACATATTATCCTAGTTTGAATTGCTTCTGTGTTTAGGCAGCAGCATCTAAGCAGCTAAAACACTGAGATTAAGAATGTAATATGTAAATCAAATGAAAATAGAAGACTGTTTAGTTTTTTGCTATTAATATTTATTCAAGGAGTAGTGTGTGTGGGGGGGGAAGTCTGAACCTTAAAGTATTTAAATGAGTATTTAAGAAAAACAGCAGTTTCTCAGCTATTATTTTGATAAAAAGGATGTAAGATATCTGAATATGCATAAAATGCATTGATGCTTGGAAATTACAGAAAAAATACTTCCTTAACACAGGTGAGTAATTAATTTTTGAGATACTAAGGAGATTTATCTCTGATTTACAGTTTGAAGGAATATAACAGCTAAGGGACTGAAAATACTACTTGGTGAAATTTTATAGTGGCTAGGATGTGTGAACATTTGGTTCAGCTATCTGTTTCATTAATTAATCTGCCAACAAAGCTAATGCTGAAGTTGTCAGCAGGAAGAAATAGGCTCACATTTTTAAACAGTGAACCAATGTCTCTTTTTAACACAACAATTAGCAACATGCTGTGTCCTCTGACTAATGACTCAAGCTGTCCCCATATGGGCCTCTAGGATGACAGTGGCTTTTCTGCCAACCCACACTTCTCCTGCTAACCAAAGGCTCCCCCAGGGATGATCTGGATGCTGATGCCATCACCCACCTGCCTGTCCAGCACCTGGACATTGCCACCTGCTCAAGCAATCCAGGCTCTAGCTCACAGTGTGTCCTGTGACATACTACACACTGTGAATGAACACAATGGTCTTTCCCTACATCAATCCTAATTCTAAAACACAAATTTTTTGCATACTTAATGTTTGGAGATGCTGAGGTTTGTTGTTATTCCTTATGCCAGTACAATGGCAAGGAGGTTTGGGGTTTTTTGATCAGTTCCTTTTCCCACTAAACTCACCCCTGCCAGTTTTATTGGGGTGTGCATCTCTAGGGCTCCACAAGAGAGCATGCCAGTGCTACTCACATGACTCCTTTCCCATCAAATTGGTTGTACTTTGCCAGCCTCATCCAAGACCCCATCAGGTACTTAGAGATAAAGTTTGTGAAATGTCTGCCCTTCTGTGCCTGAGCCAGGCAGACGTGAAAGAGTACTAAAAGACAAGTGTCAGCAGTCTGTGGTTAAGAAAGGGTGACACACCGGTGTGACTGTGGCTAAAACCACGCATAATATGGAGAAATAATAAATGGACAGTCTTAGTGACACATAAAGAGGAATCAATAGGAATGATATTCAACTGTCCTGAAAATGAAAATTTCTGTCTGATTTATTCTATTGAGACACACAAAAGCAAAGAAAATAAAAATATTTCTTCCTCTTTTTTTTTTTATAATGTTGCCTTGAGAAACCACAGAAAACAGGACTCTAGCCAACTTTGTGTATGAGATAAGATGAAAAGGGTAGGTCTTTTAATTCCAGGACTAGGATGCCTGCAGGAATGCTTGATGACATGCGTGCCAGAACACTGGTCCCATGGTTTTTGTAGTAATGTCCATCCAATCCTTGTTCTGCTGCTCCCTGGTTCTGCCTCATCCCACCCCTTGGCACACTCTGTCAGGAATGGAGCCTGGGGGAGTCTTGTACGCTCTCTTCATCATCCTCATCTTCCTTGCAGCACGCAAGGATCCTTGGAGGCTTTCTAGTGTTCTCAGCTTGGAGGTCACAGCTGGCAGCCAGTCACTACTGGTGTTCCCCAAGGGTCAGTGTTGGGTCCAGTCCTGTTTAACATCTTTATTGATGATTTAAGAGAGGGGGTTGAATCCATCATCAGCAAATTTGCTGGTGACACCAAGCTGAGAGGGAGTGTCAACCTGCTGGAAGGCAGGAGGGCTCTGCAGAAGGATCTGGATAGACTTGAGAGATGGGCTGATTCCAATGGGATGAAGTTCAATAAGGCCAAGTGCCGGGTCCTGCACT
>JAOXXN010009604.1:0-20772 GCA_026770055.1 Myrmophylax atrothorax
GCAGCTATGATTTGCTAGGTGCACTAATGTTCTAAATTGACAAACTCAGATATTTACTTAAAGGCCCTTAGAGTGATTTCTAGATGCTTTCCTCATTGTCAAGGCATCTATTCCATGTTAAAATGTCACTTTGGTTTTAGGTATTTCTGCCTTTATTGTATATTTTTGAGCCTCATTTATTTTATATTAACAACTTGCCAATTTTGTGAGTAATAATATGGCAAGCGTTTGTATACATGAGGTGTATTGTGAACTGAACATTTCCAAGCCTTGTCTAAAGAGACATTTTAAGTAGCACAGGAATTTTGCAAAAGGGGAAACTGAGGCATATAACTGTAAAGGATTCACTGTAACAGGTTTTCACAGCAGCTTATTCACCTTTTCATAAAGCACTTAGTTATTTGAAATGGGAGTGTTGGACTTCCAAGTAGTCAGGAATTTCTGAAATACTTATTTTCTACCTAGAATCTGTGCTTCCTGTTTTCTAGAACCTGGATGCACAATTTAACAGCTAGTCTATATTTCCCACCTCTCTTTCTCTGTCCATTGCTAGAACTTCTAGATACTTCTTCTGTAAATAGTCAGAAAACAGACAAAAAAAAGTCTTCCTGTCATAACTTTCTGTTCTGCAAGAACTGTTCTGAGTTTGAAATTAGGATAAGCACTGAGTCCATAATTTAACATTCTCATGTTTTATTTCTGCTCACCTTTACCTAACCATCTGTGTGACTTAGAGGAAGCTGAAAAAAAAGAATCAGGAAGAAGAGAAAGGGTCAGTTGACAGAACCTGATCAGGCCAATTGCACATTCTTTTTCTGTGACTTGTAATGTAGCCATTTTGCCTTCTCAGGCTCTCCAGCTTTAAATGCCTGTCACTTAAGTTCAGGCTATAGAAACACAAGAACAGATCACAACATCTTTCCTAAAATGCTTTATGTTTTGCTTTATAAAGCCTGTCTAATAAAGAAAAATAACGTCAAGGCTTAACACAGATATTTACAATGAGGAAACTAGGCTTCTGTTTCTGTCTCAAAACCCTGAACAGAAAAATGGTTCTTTCCATCAACCTTTCCCCAGCTGTGTGGAAAACACTTGTTTTCAGCTTTGAAAAGAGTGAAATGATTCACAAAGACAGAATCAAGAACAAGTTAGTACACAATGTAATTATGGAGAGCACATGTTTAATGGTGATAGGCTATTAAGTTTTATAATCTGAAATCAGTGACATTTGCAATAATTATTATTAATAGCCCAGTTTTCTACTAGTCGTATTTAAATGGAGCTTTATGGCTTAACTATCTGAAGCAATCAGCTTCCAATGGTGTATTATATTAGCCTAAATGAGAGAACAGTTAGGTTGTAAGCTGTGCATCCCATAGCACTAACTACTTATTACGCTGTAAATAAGGCAAAAATAACTCTTCATTATTTACTCTAAATAACTCAGTGGTCACTAATGGAAAGCCCACAGAAACTCACAGTTTTCCATAAAGTTGAAGGAAGGACAGTGGCTGTTTGTGAACCTTCATTGGACGTGAGGCTGTGTAAGCCAATGCACAACACGTTTAAGCCACTTGAGAAATCCAACCCCTTAAGCTCAACACTCTCACCACCTAAACCTCACATAACATGTTCTCTAGATGTTCTACCACCAATAATTTCTTTAATGCTGACATCTTTGCTGGGAATACTGCTGTTAGTCATCTGTGAGGGCAAAAAATGAGATTCAAAGCAATAGGAATAATGCAGGTGAACAGAAGCTTATGAAAAATGAGTACGGCAAAAGACAATTTGGAAGACTCCTCTCAGAAACGAGTGGTGGGCGGAAGTGCCTGTCTGTGTCCTTGTCACATCTGCTGGGGACTTGAGAACTTCGTGTCATTTTAAATTGTATGAGGATCCTACAAAAGCTCTTTTGAAGCAGCAAGGGCTGATATGCTTTAAGAAGTCACTGGGAGTGCTTTTTCTGAATAGAAATGTGACATTTTAAGAGCCCTTTTTTCTTTTTAAACTGCAATCATGATTTTATCAAAGGCTTTCCTTAGAAACTGTTTTACTTCTTAATACTCACACAGACAGCATTAACTGTTTCTTTTAAGTAGTTTAAATGTTGATTTCAAAGTAAAAAGTTTTCTATTCTTTGGGGGTTTTTTGTTGTTGATGCTTGGGCTTTTTTAAGGACAATCAAACAATCCAGAACAGTTTTACTAAAGCCATTTCTGGATTTGATGTAAGCAGAGAATATCCGTTGAAAATTATAGATCAGCCTCTTTTGTAACAATAAGTGAAATAATTCTTAAGAGGCAAGGAACTAATTGACTCTTCAAAGCTACCTTTCTCAAAGGAGTTAACATCCAGAGGATGAATGAAAAGAGCTTTTTTTTATTATTATTATTCACCTTTACTAACCTGGTATCTCTTTCATTTTAACTTGACTGTGTGTTTTACACCTATTTTAAGTGAATTAAAGATGAGCAATTCACAGAAGTAATGCACTTTCTGTCAGGCCATTACCGCTTGTTTTCTCAGCATGTTCTGTAGATCCATCTAAAGAATGGATCCTGTCATTACAGAAATCAATTGTTGTGCAAGGTGGTCAGAATTTACCGACAACAAATAGTCAGCACTACAGTAAATACAGGGTGTAAAGGAAGTACTCGAAGCATGTCTTTGCTGGACTATATTTGGGTCTGTTAGACGGTTCATTGTGTTAGAGGTAGGTGGTGAATGTCAAGATTTGCATTCACTCTATATATTGCATGCCACAGTGCCTGTTACTAGCAGTGTACCTAGCACAGCTGTCAATTTTGTGTCTTGACCTCTGAGTCTGCTACAAAAAATATGCTGTATGCCACATGTAAGTGGAGTGGGACAAGCCTGTGTTTGGATGACAAATGTCAGAGCTGAAGTGAAGGCAGAGTTATCCTACCACAATCGATTCTGAATATTATGTAAAAAATTATATTCTAGCTATTCTATTTTTGTACTGTTTAAGAAATACTCATTCAGATAATTTTCATCTGGTCATCTTAGCTTCCATTAAGAGTACACTGAAATTCTTTATAAATATCCTGCCAACATCCTCCTGCAAGGAAGGGGAAGAAGTTTGTAGCTGTCATATGGTCGGGCACATCTCCATGACTCTTTCTAAGGACTTGGCAGGGATTGTCAGCGTTGTCCAACCAGGTGGTCCACAGAAAGCATCCTTCTAGCACACTAGCTTTCTTTTACACTGGCAGAAACTTCCCAGGAGCTCAGAGCTTGAAAGATGTGCTGTCTCCACTGCAGCTTTGAGAGGTGAGCAAAGGAAAAGGATGTATGTAAACAGAATCATATGGTTGGACAGGAGAGATAGAAGTCATCCAGTCCAATCCCTGCTCCAACTGAGGCTCACTTTGGAATTATGTAATGACTTAGGTTGGCAGGGACCTTAAAGATCATTCAGTTCAAACCCCCCTGCAACGGGCAGGGATATTTTCCACTAGACCAGGTTGCTCAGAGGAAGATCAAGTTGTCCAGAGAATTTTACAGTCACGTTTTGAAAATCTTCCAAGGACAGAGGTTCTACAAACTTTTGGGAAAAATTTTTTCAATGCTTAAAACATTACCAATTTATTTTGTAATATCCAGATGGAATTTTCCTTACTGTCACTCATTTTTGTTGAGTCATGTTCTTTTAGTGTGCATCTCTGAGAAGACGCTGTTCAGCTATACCAGTAACTGAAATGGGCAATTAAATCCCACCTTACCATTCTCTACTCCAGACTAAATAAACCCATTTCCCTCAGCCTCTGCTCACATGTCACGTGCCTTTGTTAATCATGTTCACAGTCCTGTGTTGAACTAATTCCAGCCTGTTTCTCTTGCACTAGAGGGAAAGAAACTGCACAGTCTTGCAGAAAGAGCCACACAAGTGTCAAGTACAGGACAATCAGCTCTCTCCTCAAGCTGCTCTTTTCTCACTAACACAATCAAGGATGCTGTTGGCCTTCATAGTGACAAGAGCATGCCATTGACTCATTCTGAACTTATCCACTAGGACCACCAGCTTCTTTCCCGCAGAGCTGCCCTCTCACCTGTGCAGTCCTCAGTCCATCCTGTTGTATGGAGCTATTGCATCCTAGGTGTAGCATTTGTGTGGCTGAACTCATGGGGCTCCCTGCTAGCCCAGCCCTCCAGGTTATCTCTTTCCAGGAGCCTCTCTGATATGGCAGCCACCCTTGCTCCCCTTCTGGCATCATTCCCAAGCTTTCTGAGAGTGGCTTCTCTCCTGTTGCAGGGGATGCCAATGAAGGTGTTAAATAATGTCAGTCCCAGTATTAGCCCCCGTTGAATGCCTGTAGAAACCAGACCCAGTTAGACGTGGAACCACTGAACACTATCCTTTGAGACTGACCATCCAGCCAATTTTCCATAGTGCTTGTGTCTAGTCCATTTCTCCAGTGTGCTTCTGACTATGTCAAAATCTTGCAAAATTCATGGTAAATTGCATCCACTACTCTGCCCACACGCACACAGACACCAGTTTGATCACAGAATGTGATCATGTTGGTCAGGAACAATTTTTTCCTGGGTAAATACATTCCGAGTGTTCCTATTCATGTTCTTATCCTTTTTGTGTCTGGAAATGGCTTCTAGGGAGACTTGTCACATAATCTTGCTAGGGACTGAGGTGAGGGTGGCCACCTCAGCCAGGTGTCTACTTCCCTGGTACAGCTTTTACTGGGTACAGCTGGGAGTTGAAGGAAGGAGGCTTGGGATCTTAAAAGAAAATCTTACAACTGCAGGGCCTTGCACATTTTGCAAGAAATATGAAAGGACATGCAGATACCTAAGCTGGATTCAAGTGTGCAGATTGATACACGCTATATACAAAGTCAACCTTAGATAATTTCAAATTGAAAAAGAAATATTCCCCAGGTTTACAGTCCCTCTTGATTTCTTTGCTCACCTCCTTTCAAGTACTCAGGGTGAAAATGAGAAATCTTGGGCATGAAGAATTGCAGGTTCATTTCCTAACTTGGCTTTCCTTGCTCACAGAAGTATCTGTATAAAATGACAATCATTTTGTGACCTTGAAATGAGGGAAAGCTGAAAATTTTAATATTGAATAGTTAGAAAAATTGCCATCAACAACTGGTTATTTCAGTAGAACATATTTTTTTCATTATTAAAAGTATTATTGATTTCTGCTGGGTTTTTTTCTCTTTGGAAAGTACAAAGTCCTTAAATAATCTGAGTTTTCACTTATTCCTCAGAATTGCGGCATATGACTGATAACTGCCTTTAGAACTCCTAATAGCTAAATTACAATTATTATGCAAAGACCTACAATAGACAGTTATATGGATTGTTAAATGACTTTGCCTTTTTTGCAAACCATAATCATTTTCCTTTATTAGCTGAAGGATTTCATAATTTAAGGAAGATGAGAACCTATAAGTCACACTTTCAAATAAGGAACATGGATATTGCAAACATTAAATTCTCCCATAAAAATGTTAAGGCATCATTAAACTAGGATCAGATTAATACAATTCAGTCAACTCTAGATAGATATCTCCTGTAATAGGCTGAAACAATACCTAGTGATATAGGACATATAAGATTTTACTACAATCAATTTATAAACCTATAAAACATACAGGTATCACTCAAAGCCACCATTAATTTTGCATGCCTTGTATAAAATCAAGTGACTTTGGTAAGGAAAAATATTCCCCGCCCTTACTGTAACTCTCTTTCTATTGTTAGCTGCTATTACAGCATCTTACTTCCACCGTAAGTCAGATGAGAGATGCCTTCTGGTAAAGGTTGACCTGAGAATCTGTGCCTGATTTATCCATCTGTTTAAGCATCTGAAAGATTTTTAAATGAATTTTCAGGGCATAATTTAGTTCTCACTTGTACCATTGTAAACCTGGAGTCATTCTATGTTTGTTCCAGAATAAGAGCAAGCAGGATTTCACCCTGAGTTTAATCAAATTCAAAACAAATACTTGCATCTCCTCTAGGCAGCTGGGCAAAGGCAGGGAGTTAGCCGGGCAAAAAGAGGGTTTGGACCAAAGGTTCTCTGCATGATCCTTCCAAAGGTACAAGGTAGCTCTGTGATCTGGAGAAACAGAAAATTCAGAAGAGCAAGGCAGAGCCAATGCGACAAGTGCTTTTATTTATCAGTGTGTTCTCCCAGTCCTGAGAGCACATACCTGCTGTGAAGTGTACAGGTGAGCCTGGACCGGACTGCTTCCAATTCCTAACCTACTCATTAAAATTTAGTTTAGGTCAGTTTTCACATGACTCCCAACAGGGCCCATTGGAATAGGTCTGTGTTACTTGGACAGCAATTTTGACACAAAGCACTGCCTAGTCAGCAAACCAATTGGTGCAAACCAAATCCTTTTACTCAGGGTAGCAGGAACTAAAAACACTGGTTAATAGTATGGAAGAATGTTGCTGGCTGTGGTGTCCTCTTAGGAACAACCTTCATAAATACTCTTAGACCAGCATCTCTCTATCTCTCTCTGTCTCTCTCCCCTGTTCTGCATGTAGGCGTACACACCCTGTGGCCAAACTGGAAATGCAGGAGTTGCAATACATGATCTGTGTTATTTATTCATCCTGTGACTTGTGCCTTACAAGTGCTAGATTACACATTTAATGTCTTGTGTATTGCCCTAATTGAACCTCACTATGGGTATACCTGTATTTGAATATGTTAGCATTGATTTCCAAAAACAGAGCAGAATTATCGCATGGGCATATGGAAAGAGAAGAGACAGAAAAATCTTTCTCCCATGCTCCCCCACTCCCCCAGACACATATCAGTCCATTATGTTAAAAGTAGATCAGGGCATGATCATAAACTGTAATATATCTGTTTTATATATTAGTAATCAGAGTCTGCTACTAAATTCATCACAAAAAGATCCAGAGGTTGAAGCTGGACTGAGAGGAAACAACATAAAGGAGAAAGAGTAACTTGCTAAATGGAGAAGAGCTGGTGTGGCTCCTAGGAGATTTACAGCAGCAGTACACATAAAATTGCTTTGAGGGCACTATTTAAAAGGCTATATGGGAAAAACATCAGTTTAACTTGTTATATGAAGCCAGACTGAACCAGTCAGGACAAACAAACTTGTATATACTGGCCTTTCTTTTAAACACAGGACTAACTGTGTGCACCTTGCACACTTAGAAACAGCTCCATGCACAATAGTATTTGTTTGTAAACCTGTATTGATGATCCAAAATTTAAGTAAACAGAAGGAGGTTTCAAATACAGTGAAAGATGAGTATAGATTACTTTCTTTGTAAAGCTTTCCCATTTGCATTTAAGATAAGTTACATGATTTAGTTTAGTATTTGCAGTATTCCCAAAGGTCTGTGTAGGACAGATCCCAGACTACCTCAGTCATTAAGTGAATCATCTAATGCAATTGAATTCTGAGTGACAGCCAAAATTATACGTAGTTAGTAAAAAATGTTGTTGTATTTAATCATATAATTGTGCATCCATTTAGATCAGCCTAGCAATCATAAGAACCCTTACACACAAGTAGCTTTACCTATGTGACTCGTCATTAATAAGGAGGAAAGCTCACTCAGAGGGCATTCTCAGGCAGAGTATTTGAAGAATGAGGCCTAGCTATATGCTGGCAAGAGCCATATCTAATAATCCATTATTGTAGATGAGGACCATTTTTAAATTAGTTTTTTTGCATGCAGCCATCTTGTTGCAAAGTAAAACATGCTACCCTGGTGATATCTCACATGGAAGAAACTATGGATCAATTTTTGTTATAGTTTACCAATTTAACTATGTGAGGAGGGGAAAGCAAACAAATTCAGCCTAGATTCCAACCTAGATACCCACTGAACCTTTCCTGAAGTGCCCTGTCAGTACATTCTCCCCCAGCAACTTCTGAACCTGTTAGACAAATTTGAAAGAGGAAGTGAAGTTTCAAAGTGCATTGTCTTCCCCTAAAATTCATTTTAAAATTCTCAGAATATAACAAGAGACCCAGATTAGCACTTTCAGTAAAGGAATCAGCAACATGCATGCTTTTGGGCTTCTGTACTGTTGTTTGGTTACTGTAGTGCTGTAATAGCTGGGGATGTGTTGAGAAATTGGTGTGACTGTGGCCTCTCATCAGCGATCTAAAGCAATTAGCTCACTCAACACCTTTGTTGTATAGTTAAACATTGTTTAAGGAAATACTTTAAGATTAGAGCCATTTGGTGCAAAGAGGAGGACTTGCAACAGCATCAAGGCATAAGTGATGCAAAGATTTTATGCTGTTTGGAAGTAATGAGCTTGCTTCATTCCATATGGCTGATTATTGCTATCAGAAAAAGTCACAAACTGAGTTAATAGTTTTGCACACTCACAAATTGATGAAACATATTTTCCAAGTCAGAAAACAACTGATTAATTGAATCACCAGCTTGGGAGTTGGGTGACCTGATTTAACTTTCTGCTCCACCTTTGGCTTTTGGAGTTACCATAGCCAACTATTTAAAATATGGCTTTGCTGCAGACTGCAGTGAAGCATCAAGGTCTGCTAGTTAGTTTTTAATGAGCTAGCTTGGAAGCAGTCTGTGGCAGTATTCAGTTAACTTATCCTCAGCTTCATTTCCAGTTCATTCATTAATTTAACTTGTGACAGTTGGATTTCAGGGTGTTTGTGAAGTTCAGCAGGGATCAAATATAATCCAGCACCCTGATCAATCATATGAAATAAATTTAGGATTAAATGACCCAGTGGTCATCTCAAGTTCGATGTTAATTATCTAACCGTAGGGACTCAGTTAACTTTTTAAAGTAGGACAGATGGGCTCTGTAGTGCTGAAGATGAAGGACAAAATAGCAGGCAAAGAGCCCCAAGGGGCCCTATTTTAAACATGATTCATCTCTACCTAACTTTAGAGATCCCCAACTCTAATTACCTTTATAGTTGCTGGAGAATTTAATGCCTTTTGGAGAGTGATTCCTCTACATTATTTGAGGCATCACTTTGATGAAGTAAATTGTTTGGTAGACAGGTATCTGGCTGAGATGGCAACCTAGAAGCAGATCTCTGTATTGGGCTGGGTGAACCCAGCCTTGGAGTCTTAGGAATAAGAGACTGTGCTTATTTAAAGGTTGAAATAGTGCATCTGTACTACAGCTTGCAGATAAGAAACACTCTTGCCCAACTCTGTCTTAGCTCCCTGCCATGTCTCTTGGTCATGCTTGAGGGATAATACCTTCAGGAAATGGCAAAAAGACAAGGTGGAGGTCAGACCTGTTATCAGACCAACAGGTGTAGCTGGGAACATGATAGAAGCTTTTGAGCCCTTCTTGAAGACATTAATATGCATGGAAAGTATGTTAACAGGAAACCTTTCAGGGCCTTGGATAAGATAGTTGAACTTTCTTTCAGTGAAACAGCTGAGCTCAGAAGTGTCAGTCTTGAAAAAAACCTTATCAACACTTGCAGTTTTATTAATAAGGACACCGTCAAATGAAGCCTATGAGATGTCATATTGTTAAACTCAGAATAATCGATAGCAGAACTATATAGTAGTGAAAGGCAGGAGGGGTTTCACCTGTACTTTGTGATCAGCGTTCTTGGACTTATTACCATTGATGTTTCAAGCCGAGGAGAAGGCACAAGTCTTCGCTGCTCACGGAGGGATGAAGTGTGAGGAAAACGCCACGAGAGGGAGACGTTGGAAGCAGGAAAGCTGACGAGTTTCTCAGCATTATGCTGCGGGTTACTTATAAAAGGCAGTGGCCAAAAGATTGTTAAACTTGCAGGGACTCACATCATCTTTAAAATAATGTTTACTCTGGGGGGGAACTTGCCTGAAAAGCCAGAAATCTCTTTTGAAAAAAAACCCAAAACCCGAACAATAGCCCACCACAACCAAAACCCCGTGTGAAGCCTATTTTAAAAGTTGTCTGTTAAAAGCAAAATCTTCACTGGATACCATGATGCCTGACAGTTTAAGGCTGGATGTTTTAATTTTTGCTTTCTTTATAGTTATCTTAAGTAGTAAAATCCACCATGTAATTTAGGTTTGATGCCATTTTGCTGCTGGATATGAACAGAGTGCACAAGGGGACAGAAGTGCTTACTCAGACCGTTTGGCTGAAGCCCCATGGTAACAACTCTGTTGACTTGTCTTGCTTGTGGTACATATTTCTCTGTACTGTTAGACACCTCCCTGGAAAAGCTGTGGATGTTTTACAGAGTTCAGCAATAATTAAGTGCGTATCTGAACTCCTAGGCAGTCTTTAAAAATGAATGTAGCAGTAAATGGTTCAAGTCATGTCAAATACATAGGGCGAAACGTGGATATTAATTATATAACCAGAAGGACTTAATTTACTTTGTAAAGCAATTAAAAGAAGACAGGAACTTACAGTCTGTTTCTGGAAAAGAGTAATGTCTGTTTAAAAATAACTTTTTACCCAGAATAGTCTGCCTGTGTCACATAATATCAATTGTGGGAGAAAAAAAAACCAAACCAGCACAAGAGAAGACTTTGGCATTGGAATTTACTGCACTGCTTCTTTATGGAAAAATCAAACACAGGTTTTAAAACAATACAAGTTGAAAGTTAGGTGCCCAAGTGCACTTTTAGGCATGTAAACAAAGACTTTGCTTTTTCACACTGGCTGAACAGCACATGAAAATTTAGCTTCCCCTTGTTTTTACTCCCCATGGGTAGGTTAATAAGGCTATGAAGATGCCTGTGTTCCTGTGAACAGAAGGTAGAGGGTTCCTTTCTTAATATACAGTTTAATATTGCTGTGGATTATTATAATAGTTTGGTAGCCTGTTTCTTTTTTTTTCTTTTTTTTTTTATTAATTTCTTGCTTCAGCGTGGATAGGCAAGGATTATTTTCCAGCTTATTAATCAGAACTATTAATCTTCTATCCATAATCGATGTATGAAAATTTCATTAACCTAAAGCACCTGCTCCAACAGGCATCCTGATGGAAAACTAACATATTCTTGGATACTTAACTGCAATTTAGTTCTGCTGTGAGTGGTACTCATGTTCCTCTTCTTTATAGTGGACCCTCGGAAAATACCAGAGTGATTTGGGTCTGACTGTCAGTGAAAGCATCAGAACTATTCAATTCAATAGCATCAACTTCCACTCCTCTCTCTGCCTCAGAGATGGACAGAATGCCAGGATCAGACATCTTCAAATATCTGCTGGTGCTCCCTCTCCAAAGCAGTGTAGTCAGATAGAAAGGAAAGCAACAAGACAGTCCCCAAATGACTCACAAGGTCTTTGCACTTCAATGTTCTCCCTTCCATCACTTCAGAATACAGCTTCTAGCAATGGGCTAAAAAAACTACACTAGTTACTTTTATCTTCAGTATCAAAACTTCAGATCCACCTTTTTCTTTGTTATTCTGATTTAAATAAAAATTAGAAAGAAACAGATTCGTTGATTGGTTGGTCTACTCAGTACTGCACTTAACTATTCCTTTTTTTCAGGAGTATCATGTATTAAGTTTTTCTGTGACGTTTCCCCCTCTGCCCTGTTGTGAATGTGACTACAGTGGGATTTAAAAAAAGAGTTTAATGCATGCAGACCTGACAGCAGAAAAGGAGCTGAGGTGGTGATAGTCTTGATTGTTTATTTCAAAACGATAGTGAGAAATCGCTTCAAAAATGCCTGAAATCTCTGAGAGACAGCATTTGGGAGCCAGGGGCTATTACCTTCATACTTCAGTAGAATCTCCTTGCTTTAATGTCACGGTTTCTAAAGTAAAAACAAGTTGAAGACAGGGAGAAAGAACATCAATTCTGAGTGCCTTTCTCAGGCAAAATTTTACTTGAACTAAAAAGTTCACACAAGCAAGGACTCCCAGGCATGACAGCAGGAAACTTTTAACTCTTGTATGGCAATTTCAAAATCTTTTGGTGAGAAAGGTTGGGGTTGTATGCTGAAGCAATGTGTGGCAACACAAATAGCTCCATTTCCACATTCTTCAGTGAGTTTGATATGCTCTAGGTGATGTCACTGTCAAGGGTGAGCATCACATACATCATTTACTGTGTTATGTAAGCAGGGTTCTTGCTGATTTCTTGTTTGCAATGTGGCTGCACCAGTCAACATATTACCTTTGCTCTTAAAACTCCAATAGCACTTAGCTATATATGTATAGTTATATATTTATATATGTATTTTTCAGTCTTTAATTGATGCTAAGTATTTTCTAAAGGCCTTCACTTTTAAAAAATATTAATAAAATACATTTAGAATGGGAGAATGTGTCTCTGCTTTAAAATTCTGCACTCTTGCTCACTTGCACTTACCAGCAATAAAAGACTAGTGAAAACCTGATGCTAAGAACATCAAATTACCTATATAGTGGATGTTTTAGTATGCTTAAATCTAAATGCATCCTGTAGCTGTTTCAGCTGGTTTTCAAGTGAGGACATGGGTCAAAAGACAGCTACTCTCTGTTCCAACACTTACCCCACCTAGGCAAAAAGGGAGACTGTGGGGTATATTACGTGCTCCACCTGTCTGGACTTCTGCATTCCCAATAATATGAGCAAAAGTAATTAACTTCTCTGTATCTGTCTTGGCTAATTTTTAAAGGATAAAGAATTTTTTTAAAAGGTTCTCTGCTCTTCACTGCATAAAGGTACCTGAAGGCTTCTTCATTGTGTTCAGAAAATACAGACAGAGATTCACTATTGTGCCAAGTGTCTGATTCCCAGATTTATTTTCTCTAATTTGAATTCCAGATCTGCATACTGCTTCAGTTTTACAGAGTCAAAACAAAAGTCTGTAGCTTTATACAACAGAAAAGGGAGGAGGGAAAAGCGCATTAATACATCCATCTTATATCCAGCTTATTTAATATCAGAGCAGTAGATACAAATAAGAGTTCTTGAACTTGGCAATGCCAGAGCTGGTGAAATAGAGCTACAACAATCTATAAGTAGTTCTGGAATTCGATGAGTGCTGGAAAGCTGAAGGGTCTGCATGTCTAGTCTTCAAGTTAAGTGTCACAGATTCTGATAATACAGTTAAATACACTGCTCCTGATATGGCAGAGCAGCATCTGTGCCGGCCAACTGAGAACTGTGTTACAATATTTGTAGTTTTATAATAATAAACAATATCTTTTCCTTAGAAAAAGGATGTGATCTTTGGTCAAAAATTATTCAAATGTACTTCAGTATTATTTTACAACTCTAATGCTAAGATTATGTAACTTTTTAATGTTACCTTATGGGGGTGAACACTCCGAAATTAAAGCCATCTTACTAGTTTCAATGCATGTAAAATTTCAGAGCAGAGGTAGGCTTCAACTCGGCAACTTGCAAAGACTGAATCCTAGCTGTCCCCTAGAATGGGTAGGAGGCATTAATTAATCTTCAGATCACTTACCTTCCCTCTCACGATTTTTGTAATAGCACAGCACTTTCAAACACACTGGGATAAGCCCTTATTTAGTTCTCTACAGTAAGAGCTCTGAATGTCAACTGACAACATATTTGGACCCATCTGATGTTTAATATCCACATTTGAAAAGTGTAGCTAATATATTACCTAGTGCTTAGTGGCATTTTAATACCACAGTGATGACTAGTTGTAAAGACATTGGTCCTCAGGGAAAGCACAGGTCTCACCAGCAGGCTGACCTTTAAATCTAGGCAGACATCTAAAGAACTCGTGCTCTTTACCAGTCCACGTGCTTTCCAAGCTTCTGGTCCCATCTAAAACTGAACAACCACATCCACCTTACAGGTAATGAAACTTTGTTAAAGCTCACAAAAACTGTTCTGTGAAAGGAATCAGCCCTGGCCTTACACTGGCCCTAGCTGTAAAACTATTTCACTAAACAACCTTGCCAAAACAGTCAATGCTCACTGACTAACATTTCACTAACATTTCAGCTCCCACACTTCCCAATCTTCTCTACTTTCTTTCATCACTCATGGAAAAAAAAAAAAGATACTGAAACAGAAGACAATACTGCTTTATGTATCTGCTTCCTTACTTCTGGTGCCTCTGCAAGGCAGCTTTGCAGGTAAACAACATTTGTAGATTTGGTGTGCAAGCATTTAATTCATATGAATTCCAGCAGGTGTTAGGCACACAAGGATCTGAGCCATCCTTCCTAGAGTTAAATACAAATACATTATCACATGAAGCTGCAGTATTTTGCTTTTCTTTCTTGCACAAAAAACCCCTAACTATTTGTCAGAATTCTTAAGTAAGATTTTGATCAGCAAGGCTGAGTGTATTGGAAATTACGTGGCACTTAAGGACATGGTTTAGTGGTGGACTTGGCAGTGTCAGGTTAATGGTTGGACTTGATTCTAAGGGTCTTTTCTGACAGAAGTGACTCTGAAATAACTCTATACTTCAGTTGCACCTGGAAGCTCTACCCAAGACCATATTGGTGTTGAATACAGAATCAAAGTCTCCTCTGGAGCAGCTTACAGTTTAAGTGGCACAGCCCTAAATACAGTAAATCTGGAGTAGAACTTGAAATAGGTGGTCAGGTCTTCTATGTCGAGACCATCCACTTGACCGTACTATCTCCCACCTTTGGTTTCTACTGTCTTACTCCTCCAGATATCAATCTTTGGAGGGAATTCACTGAATCCCAAGAGCTGGCTCTGCTCCATTATTTCAGCTTGTTCCTACTTCAAGACTAACCACCTTTTACACAGATTTTCTTCTCTTTCCAAACACATTGTTGATTAATTTGGCCATTGACTTGGATCCACTTGGTCGTCTCTTTTCCTTCACTTTGAAGTTTGAAGTGATATTCCTCAGGACTTTTGTGAACATCGCCACAACTTCCTGATAATGTTCTGCTGCAGACAGTTCACAGAATTGGCACTTGTTATCTATTGCCAGCTTCTGTCCTTCATCCCAGCCAACTTCTCTCATGTGGCATAAATCCTGTTTATTACCAACCAAAAATACTGATGACTCGACCATTCTGAAATCAAAAAGGTTCCAGTTAGAGGAAAGATATGTCACAATACTCTGCTGTATGCTGTGCTATATTCAGTGCGTATGAAAAGTATGAATGTTCACAATAATAGGCATTGCAAAAAAACCCCCCAAAAGAATTAACCAGCCCACTAACCCTGCCAGACACTTCTGTTTTCCCTTTTGCCCCAGCCAAATGTCAAATGATTTTCCAGACAAACTATTCTGTATCAGTAGGTTTTCATTTTGGTTTGTCTATTTTTAATCCACTGCTGTTTCCATACTCTATACTGCTGAGTATGTTGTCAGCACCTGGACTTCATGAGGAAGCAAGCTAATCGTTATCTCCTTTTGTAGGTAACATAAGAGAGTCCAAGAGATATGTCAATGACACTGACGTAACTCAGAAGAAAACACAGGAAACATAATTTCAAGCTTCTGCTAAAATTACTCCTTTCAAAGAAGTCCTAATTGAGAAAGCTCAGCAGTAAGATAGAGAGAAAAGTATTCTGGGTTTTTTTGTCCACTCCTGATACAAGAAAGGGATTTCACTCTCATTTATTTAGAAAGCAACTCAGCTGACAGATGCAGGAATACACACCACCACGTATACTCAAGAGTTGCAGTTTTGGTTGTTCTTTTTGAAAGTAGTTTGTTTCTTGCCATATGGTTATCCATGTACACAAATAATATCGAGGTCACCACTAAAGGCAATTTAGGAGACATTTGTGGTATTAGATTTATATATTGTGGGAAATGCTTTCTTCAACTCCTACATTGGTACCTCTCCATTGGCAACTGAGTGGGAGAGTGACATAGTCGTTCTGTGAGCTTTATACCCATGCAAATCACAGCACACAAATGTACAACAATTATTTAAATAGCAGTTCTGTAAGAAATCAGAACAAAAATCTTGATGTACTTGGCTTAGGATACAGTGAAATAGATTGCAATTTGCCACACATTTTCCCTTCAGGTACACCTTGTTGTTGGCATTGTGTTATGTCACTGGGATGCTGCTGCATTTTAATTGCTACTAGGATGCCTACAGCTCACAGAAATGTTCTCAAGCAATTTTATGTTTGCTGAAGGGAAAAAAATAATGCCACTTACTTTTTACAAACTCCTGTGTGAGACTCTCGGATCCTGTACAACAATGCTTTTGCAAATGCAAATGATGCTCTGTCACTGATGTCATAAACAATGATAAATCCATCAGCCCAGTGGAGCTCGTCTGTGAGGGAGAGTTTTCCTCGCTGCGGCTGAAAGAAGTTCAAATTCACATGCAAAAAGAATGTTACTGCTGTCACTTCAGAGCATTTTCTTTGTCACTGTGAATGTGAGAATGCTGTATCTTTTATTACAAAGGATATTTAATAGGTCTAGGTACTGGCATTGAATTTGGGTGAATACTGTTCCAAAAGCCTAATATATAAGCATCACTAAAGATAGCACTTTGGATCACCCACAAATTCATTATGAAACATTTATGCTTTGTTTAAGAAGTGAAATTGCATAACCCATACAGCCATTGCTTGTGCTGAATATTTTGCAGGGTTAAGTGTAAAAGAAACAGACAGGAGCCATCAATGTTCATGCATTTTCTGGTTATAGCTCTGGTTTGCATGTTCCTAATATTCTGACTGAAACACTACCCAGAGAACAAATTTCTAGAGGAAGCTACAAAAAATCTCCTATCAATCTGCAGTTGAGTTTAAAAAAAAATTAGTGATGAAAGTCACTCTAGTGACAATGGGGTTAGAAGAACTGTGTCCCTTCACCCCAAGAAACTGTGGCACTTCTGATTTCCAGAAAGCAACAACTGCAAACTGTCCTATTAAGCAAAGGAATGTAATTTCAAAACTATTTTAAATTAACTTATCCCTATATATGATTTGGCAGCAGCTAGCGAGACCATGTGACCCAAAATAGATGAAATACTGGAAGCTGATCAGGAAAGAAATAAAAATAAAAAATTGACTTTTGCTGAGTGGAAAACCCACCTTGAGTAGTAAACTGAAGACTGTTAAAGTCAGTCCCTCACTAGTTTACTCCTTTACTACTTGCAATGTATATTGTCCTCTGACATCCCAAGCCCAGCACTAGGGCAGCACTGTAGCCCTATTAATATCTGGACTGGGAAGACTGTAACTGACCATGAGGGATGGTAACTGAAAGGAGGCAGTGAAAAGAGATCCATGAGAAAGAAAAGATGGAACAAGTTTCCAGAACTGTCTGGAGACTTCAGCATCTTTAATACAACAGTTTTTTAATGCTGTGGGGACTGTGCAGCACATTTAGAGGCAGGAAAGGTGACTTGTGTGTGTGCCACAGGTGTTTCTTGGATGAAGGGACACTGAACTTTGTAGAACAGGAATCCAGCTACTAAGGGAAAACTTCAGAGAGCAGGAAGACTTCAGGAAGCAGAAATAAAAACAGCAACTCCTCCTTCCCTAGCCTGGTCTCCTCTTGAGACCTACTTTTCTTCCCCAGCTCCCATGGGATACAGGACCTTCAAAACCCATCTAGTCCTATCAGAGAAAAGCAATACTACCTCTAACTGCTACCCACTCCTGTGCAGGTACTAAAGAAGTCAGGAAAAAGGTAGCCAACAGCTAGTTAGGCTTGTTCCTAAGCAAAAACTTGTAAAGACAGATCAGAGAGTGCTAGCAAGAGTAGTAACAATGTCTACTTTGACTATTTCTGCAGACATTTAAAAACTGCTTGCTTTATAAACTAAATTTATTCCATTTAGGATATTTGAGAAAACTGCATGTAATCCAGTAACTTATCTCTGTATTTACTTATGTAAGGCAAAAGTGGTAAGTTATTTCTGTTAGCAATATGCCAAAATGCAAAAGCATTTACCAATAACCTAAGCAATGAATGGCTTCTTCCATGAAACTGGAAAGTACTCAGAAGGTCTGAGCCACAGCAACTATAAAATTTCAGTCTTTAAAAGGAAAACAGCAAGCACAAATTCCAACAGCAGACAAAAAGTTAGTAACCCGTCGACCCTTTTTATCATATACAGATAGAATGAAGAACAGCCTTTCTTTGCCCTCCTTCCAACAATTCTTACCTGTGAGCAAGGGTCATAAATTTCCAGGTGTATCTGCCTCCCATCCAGGCACAAGTGTTTAGTGTAGATGCATTCTAAAAGATACACAGTATCCAAAAGAAAAAAAGAAATCAGTGTTAGTGACCAGGGATGACAGTAAAAAGAAAAGGCAGCAATGGTGAAATTTGATAAATACAGAGTATTATCAGAAATTTGATAATATGAGTACTATTTGATTTGGTTGGCTTTTCAAGGGACTTTGGGGTTTTGTCTGTGATTTGGAGTTTCTTAGGTGAGGGGGGAGGTTTGGTTTTGTTGGGGTTTTCAGAGTTAGAGAGGTTTTTTTTTTTTGATGGTTTGTTTTTTTTCCTTTTGTTGGTGGGTATTTTTGTAGTGTTGTTGACTGGTTGTTTGTTTGGGTTTTGTTTGTTTGTTTTTAACACACACTGGAAACAAACTTATTCTGTTTCACAACAACCAAGCCTTTAGACAGACCAATATCATTTCACTGTGGGGCTCCCATCACAGTTTTGGTGTAATGAATACTTCTATACATTAGTTTTCCTCTTCCAATATGGAGGCAAAAGGGATACACAATGCTCCGAAACAGATAAATGTTGAATATCACTCAGCTTGATACCAAGAGTTCTCATACTAGGCAGTATTAGATCCAGAGTATTACAGGATCACGTCCTTAGGATCTAGTCCAAAAATATGTCTGAAGTGTAGTTCTAAGATTTAGGACTCTCCATCAATACTAGAACACTTCAGACAGACCATCACTCCCACTCATTATTTTAATGAGCAGGCTGTCCTAAGCAAGTGTATCCAGTTTGTGTTCAGGGCACTAGTTGTCAACAGGCTTTCTGCAGTGTAATTTGTCAGTTTCTGAAGTACAGAGACAAGAACTGATTTTTGCACTACAGAAAATCCACTTAAAACTGTGTAATGAGGGATAGGTCTATAATTTCTGGAACTCAGCATCTTCAGCTCAGGACCCTGTTCATCTTAAGCATTCTCTATGCACATTATTAAGAGTTCATCTGATGATGATCTATCAGTCCCAAGCATTTCAGAGTATAAAATGTGCAGCCCTGTGGTTGTTTCCATAATTAAACAAAATTTTAAGTAATGTTTTGACTCCACTGACAGTAGTATGATCTTTCCCACTCCTATTCCCACTTCCCTCCCCCTTCCTCCACTCTAGAAACAGTTCTAAACTTATCTTCCAACAAACATTTCTTAACAAATGAAAATGGTCTGGGGGTTTAACAAGCCTTTTCTGAGACTTTACTGGAGGCTCAGAACAGGGAAACCTGTTCTTAGTTGTAAGCTGCTTGGAACACACATGGAGCACAGAGAGCACTACACAACTTCCATGTGACATCTCAGACCTAGATCAGCCAGCTGGGACTCAAACTGTCTTTTCAGTCTGTGTTTGTATAGTAACAAGTATTGGTAGAGCATGTACATACACCTTTAAGTCTCCCTTCAGAATATGGTCATTTGGATATATTCAAAGCAATTCAGTTTAATACCTCTATTTTCTGTTTTATTTATGGGTCACTGGAAGCTACACTGATCCCTATAAAAAAAAAAAAAGCGTTTGTGCAAAGACTCCTTCTCTTCATCAGGCAAAGTGAGATAGATGGCAATTTCTGTGCCTTGTTAAGTTTTGGGACTTCTCATGCCCATCAGCTGGGGTGGCAGCAGACTTCCAAAGTTGTTTGTGTATCAGTTAAACAGTATTTCTACCCGGGATGTGAAAGTTCGCGTCCTGCTTTGCCAACTTCCAAAGACCTTCGAAGTGTGTTAAAGATCAGCGTATCAGTTCTGGCATGACTGTGACCTTCTGTCCTCCGTACAGCCAGGCTTTCCACAAAGCAATCCAACCAGCGCATTCCTGCTCCACTGGGGGCTTCGCTTTATGCTTTGATTCCCCACCAGTGCCCGATAACAATCTGTTCCACTCCTCTGGAGCCGAGGAGCACATATTCAATAGAACAGGTATTTGGGGTGGGGATTTTGGTGGGTTTTTTTTCCCTAGTGTGTTTCTTTACTCTTTGCTTCATCTCCTCTCGGACAGAGCTGACTACAACACACCCTCGCTTGGCACTGGCAGCCCAGTTATCCTCCCTTCCCGAGCCGCTCCACGCTGCTCTGCGGTTCGGGGCGATCCCTGCACAGACACCCGGTTGGCCTTTTCCCTGTCTCACAGCTTAGTTCGCCCTCCTCAGAGCTCACGCTTAACCAGGACCTCTCGCCGATAACCGAGAGGAAACTTCCATCTTCCGAAAAGTTCTGGGAACCGCGCTTTTACCCAAATTCCCCACCAATTAAGTGCTCGAAGCGTCCCCGAATGGAGCCCCCAAGGTCACCCACCCTTCTCTCCATCCCTCCCTCGCTCCATCCCGCGGCGCTCACCGGCGTTGGACGCGTATTCCCCGATGAACCGCCGGGTCAGGAACCGCACGGCCAGCGCTAAGGGAGGGAAGCAGACGCAGGTTTAGCGGGGTCGCGCCGCCCCCTCCACCAAACCCGAGGTACAGCCAAGGCCGGGGGCTCCCTGGGGTTCCCCCTTACCCGACTTGCCGGCTCCGCTGCCGCCCAGCACGGCCACCTTCACCTCAGCCATGCCGCCGCCACGCCGCGCCCCGCCGCCTCCGCTGCTTTAAAGCGCCTGCGGCGACACCGCCCAGCATCCCGCCCAGCATCCCGCCTCCCCCCTGCTCCCCCGCC
>JAOXXN010010282.1:0-20711 GCA_026770055.1 Myrmophylax atrothorax
AGTGAACCCTAATGCCGTAGGAGGCAAGGAGAAGATAGTCCTGTGTCAGCATGCACCAAGATACTTGGGGTGCTCCCAATTCCTGCTCAGTCTCTGGGAGACCATACTGCTTAAGTGATATCTTTGTTTTTCCAAGCCTTTGGAGAACTTTCCAAGTAGGTGCAGCTTGTAGAAAGCCCCTGCCACTTGCAGAGAAGTTCCTGCAGATATCTGGGCACAGCAGTTACATTCAGCCACCGCCACTCTCCTTACACAGGATTACAGACACAGACCATGTGGCAGAGAGTCAAATCCTGGCCCTACAAAACCTTGTGGATTGAGTTGCATAGGTCAGGATTTCAGCAGACACATTCCTCTTTAGCTTCATACCTTTTCTCGTTGTTATTTAGAACCATGACAAAAACCACAGAGCAGGACAGACATATAAATCTGTAAATAGAAAATATATCCAGTACCCCTGAGGTCTGCTGTATTTTCCTATCATCCCTTAACCTTCATGACCTTGACTGTTACCCAGGGCTGGTGTTCCACAAATATATACTTGATTTTTGAAGCTTCTGCAGCGTGCCAGTGAAATAGTTACCTTTGATGCCGTGCCTTCTAAGAGTACAGGACTGCATTAGGTTGGGCTAAATAAACAGATTGAGCCTCCCAGTCTCCAAATTTTCAGGTGAATACAATGTCCCTTGTAAAAGGCTGTTTGGTGGCTTGATGCTGGGAGGGACATGGACGGATGTGCAGGCACAGGGCTGGGTGCTGAGTCCCTCCCTGCACATCCACCTGTTAATCCCTGGGATGGCACAGTCCTTTGGGCTGAGACTTTCCTTGAAGCTTCAGGAAGCCCAAGCCTGTAAAGGATGTTAATGCAAATTGCTTGAAATTAAGCTCACTTGAAGACAAATTAAAAAACAAATGAGGGATCACTCCTGGAGTCGAGTGCTCTTTCTGGAAAGCTCAGCTGGGGTTTAAAGGGCTTTACTTCCTTGAGAGTTCTTGGAGAGGTCTATGGCTTCTCTGAGTTCCGAGTTTAGACCAGAACATAATTCAGCCCCTTTAATGATTGAAAGGCATTGAGTCTTCTTAGTCGAAAGGAACAGATAATCAGCTTTCTGAGTACTCAACCTCAGGCCGGTTTTATAAGGAGCATTAGTACAATATCCTTTCTGTGCTTAATAATGTGTTTTGTACCTAAGAGTGTACATACAGGCTTAGCAGAATTGTCTAATATTTTTATTGTTTGGCATCTGCTTTTCTTTAAGTGGTGTTGCCAAACTGTTGCAAGCTAAGACAGTGTTATAAGCTGAGATGCACAACCTTTGCTGTGAGTATATGAATACACTGGTACACTGAACAGCAACATGGTGAATGGTGTCATTTGCAAAAGAGGAGGTGAGCACCTTGAATAAGTCAGTGCTCAGACACAGATCTCATGGCAAAGTGTAAATGGATGGATCAAGAAAATGAGTAGAGAGGAAAATGGGATCTCAGCCTTCCTGCTGCAACACAGTTCCTGAAATCCTGGTTTTTCACTGACTGTTGTTCACTTGTTGGACATGTGTACACAAATGCTGAAAATTACAAAAATTTTAGAAGAATTCATTTGATTTTTCCCACGATCTGCACACAAATGGCTGGTGAGTGATCTGAGCACTGCATCAGTTTAATGAGCTGGAATGCTGGTGACCCACTCCGTATTGGATGCTGTGGCATGGGCTCCAACATCCTGGGTGGCACAAAGGGCCAGGCACATTTCCTCTTGCCTCAGAACAACCCACCTGGCCCAAAACTGGTTAAAGGGAAGGAAATAGTTCCCAAGCTGCACAGATGGCTCCCATTAACTCCCCTGTCTCATCCCTATGGCTCAGTCTGGTGCTAGGGCAGAGCTTGGGCTGCTTTGCTGTCAAAATGAGAGGGAATGTTAAATGGCCCAAGCTGCCTTTGATTGCTGTCCTGCAGACAAGTACTTGGCTCTTGTTTTGAACCACAAATAGGATGGATATTTGCAGATGGAGGATAGCTGTAGTGGTCAGGCATGTTGCCTAAGTCACAAAACTACTGCCCTAACAGCCTCCTAGGCTCTTCCCAAGCACTGAAGGCTTCCACATGCTTTGGGAGTCTCAGCTAATGGTGGGTCCTGAGTCCCATGAAAAATCTAGAGTCATCATGCCTAGCTCCAGGCTCCCCTCCCAGACCTATCTGCTTCCAGGGGCTCAGCAGTCTCTACTTTCCTGTAAAAAGTACTCAAAAGACATCTAAATATAGTACACAAGGAAAAAAGTTCCTTGTTTTGGTACCAAGAGTAAATTCTCTGTGTTAATTCTGCACTGCTGTATGCACATCCTGGATGTGCTTTATGAAATCAGCGAGGCAAAACCAGCCCCAGGAGCACCAGCTCTGGAATGAGGAACCACCATGCTCAGCTCCAACCCACAAGACCCTCTCTCACCCTGCCCAGAAACAGGACCTTACAGAACAACATGTTTCATGAGAAAACAACATCACTGCATAAAAATGAGTCATTTTGTTTAATGTTAACCTAGTTGCACTTCATGTTTCCATCTCCCCTCTTCCCTTGCCGGGCAGCCTGGGGTGGATGCTCAGGTGCAGGTGACAGAAGAAACACTGGGAGAAATGTGTCACCCTGTGAGCTGCAGAGCTCATGTCTGGCTCTGTGGGATGCCTGTGTCATGACTCTGTGGGCTTGCCCTCTCCAATAGCACTGTTAAACCCATCCTGGAGCAAAGCCCATCCAAGAGGAGGAGGGTGGAGGTGCCAGGATGGGCAGTACCAGTAGTCCCTGCACTTGCCAGCAAGCTGCATAAACCTTGTTTCTCTGGAAAAGCAGCTCAAAATAGCCAGGAGGGTATGTCACAGGTCACACCATCCCCCTGGCAGGTTTGTTTTATATTGCAGCAAGTCTGGGACCTGGTTCCAAGCTTGGGAAGCAGGGCTGGGGGTGGTGGGGCATGCGACTGGGCTGCCACCAGCCAGCCACCACAGCTGGACTGTGGCCACATGCAATGCCCTGCCCTCATCCAGGAGCTGCTCAGGATGATCATTAGGACTGAGGAGGTAACAAGGAGGATCAAGGCAGTCTCAGTTTCTTTATCCCTTGTAAGAGGGTTTGCCCTATACGATGATATCTTGCTTCAGAGCATCCTGTTCAAGTGGAAATCAACACTAGATAAGTAAATGCTGATCATCCTGCTTAGAGACTTGAATTAAAAAGCTTTGCCAATCAGCCTTGATTGATAGAAAAAGGACAGGGCATTAGGATCAGTCATGTGGCTTTGGTAGGCAAGGCCTTCACTTCAACCTTTTTGTTTCCCCATTAATCAAATTAGGAACAGACCTGTATCATTAATTGCAGGATATTTACACATCACATTTGCCAGTGAGAAAAAAACAAATCTACATATTAGAGTCAATCTAGGAGCTAAATCCTGTGCTAGAGAGAGCTGTTGCTCTGCTGTGATCAATAAGCCCATTACCCTTCACTCAGTGCCTTGGCTCCGAGAGAGCCCCCTGGAATCAGATCTGATTATTGTGATATATTGGTGTGATTTGACTGTGCTCGTCTGAGAGGCTGAGATCAGATTGTATGGAAGAGCAACAAAACAAAAAATAATAGAAGTAATACAATACCTTGAGCAAAGACATCAGAGGTAAAACAAAACCATTTGGAGAGATGAGGCTGGCAGCATGACCAGGAAGATAAAGCACTTGAGAAAATGGGGTGCAAGGCTGGTACCTGCCTTGGCTGTCTCCTGTGCATTGCTCCAGCTGAGTGCTGCCCAGAAGCTGCTTTGTGTGATGCTGCTGCTGCACATTGGACAGTCTCCACCTTCATAAAATCAGCTGGTCAGGGATGCAAAGGGCCAAGGCTGCTTTGGAGGGCCAGTGTGAGGCTGCGCAATTTTCATACACATCTGGCATTGATCCTACACTGCTCCTTTTTTTTGCCCTGGGGGCCAGTTGCAAATCCCCATCCTTGCTTTTAACAGATATTGCACAAATATCAGACAGCAGTATTGGTCTCTCCAGCAAATGGTGGTTTCTGAAGCACTTCCATGACTAAGTGCAAACCTTGAATGTGATCTTGTCTGTTTTTCCCTGATGTTGGTCCCCCAGTCATGCCTACCAAGATAGGAGGAGATGAGACAGATGCTGATGCCAGTCCCAAAGACCAAGAAGACACTCAGTTGTACTCAATAAAAGACACTGATCTCATGGGGATGGTAGGATGAGATCAGAGTTCTGCAGGCTGGAGCCTGAATTCATTAGCAGCAGATGGGGACCCTGCTTTATGCTGAACTGTTCGTGTATGTGGTGGCACATTTGAAGGATGCACCTTAAACACAGATGCAATTTCAAGATTCCATTAGAAGAACTTTTTTCCTGCCTGGATTGGCCAATATATATTGGATTTGCAATAATTATGGTCTTTGAAATGAGTCCTGAGAAAAGAAGTGACATCTGAATTGTTCTGGTTTTATTTTTATAAATATGAATCATGTGCTGCTTTGGAAAAAAAAAAAAAAAAGGTCAAGCCCTTTCTCCCAAATTTTCAAGCATTCCTAAATAGTTAGAAAAATACTTAACAAAATTAACATGGGAAAGTAAAAGGTTGAAGACACATTTATATTTAATATTTCAAATTCAAACACCAGATACTTCATTGCTTTATGTACAGCTTTCACCATAATGAATTGCTTCTGTTTCTGTGGAAAATTCCCAAATTATGGAAGAAAATTAAAGCAATCCTGTGACTGTTTTGTTTGTATTGCAGGGAGGGTCAAGCAGAACAGAGGGGCTGGATGTAACATCTCTTGGGATGTAAAGGCTTCAGAGGCACCACAGTCCCCCAGGATTTTGTGGGGGTGTGCCCATCAGACCCCTGGGGAGGAGCAGACTGGGAGGTGGGGGCAATGCTTCTTCACTGGCTTTGTCCGTCTGCTCTCCCTGGCACCTGACAGCCCATCATGTTCATATTGTGTGGTGGCAAAACACACCCAGCAGTGGCTGATCTGCCTCCATTGCACCAATTTATTTTTCTAAAATGCTGAATTATACAGAAAAAAAGGCTCTTGACATGTATACACACACATTTATTTGCTTGACACTGACCAGGTCACAACCTGCTGTGTAACTAATAATTTTTACAGAATCAAATAGATACTTTGGTAACTACAGCCTGGAATAAAATTTATTCTACAGACTGTAGTAGTTCATAAAAGCCTCAGCAGCAATCAGGACACACAGTACTAGACAAAGAAGTGAAGAGCCCACCTTAAAACACTTTCCAATGTAAATACATCAGACAGACAGAATTTATTTGCTTCTCACAGTAACTCAGCCCTCGACTCACCACAGACCAGGCCCAGCTCAACACAGCTGTGTCTGAACTTTCACAAAAAGTGTCTGACTCCACAGACAAAGGCTGTTCCTTCTTCAGTAGCTTTCCAAGGACCTTTCCTCCCTGACAGTAGGAGAACCAGCAAGTAGCAGTCATAGAAGCATTTTTTTTAAAAAACCACATTATTTATACACCCATTTAGATATGCAGTGATTTAAAATCAGCCACTGGACACCATGAGCAGCCTGTGCTGCATTTATTCCAGCTGCTAAGTTCAAGCTGGCATATTTTCAGTACTCATCTTCTAAACACACTTAGCACCTCAGTGCTCCTGAAGGCAGATATAATGTAGGCATGTTGATTAAGTCAGTGAATAACATGTGCATAATTAAGTTGCCAGACTTGATTCTCTTTCATTCATGCTCTTTACAGTTTCACATGACAAATAGTCCACATCCAAACTACGCTGATAGAACAAGTAATATATGTTGTAATTAGGCCACTCTATTAAATCAAATTATGTTGCTCAGTATGTCTGTGCAGGTTGTACAGGCTTCCATCTAAACTGCTCAAATCATGAAAAAATCACAATAAAGAATTTCCAATTATTAGATTCCAAGAAGTGTTATTTGGGGGGTGAGTCCCATTCTTCCCAATTGAGTGAGAAGGAAACTGAGACCACAGAAAACTTCAGAGAAATCACTTGTACTTATCAACTCAGAGTCCAATTAAAAAAATTTGTCGCCTCTGATCCCACTCTAGGAGACAAAGTTTGATCTAATTAACCAAGGAGCACCCACAAAGCAACCAAAGGCACATGTGTTCCAGCAGAATTCCATCCTTCACCCCCCTGTCACCATCACTGCTGCTCAGCACTGTAGTGGGAACAAACAGAAGCACACAATCTTACAGCTGCTCCATTGTTACCATGTTAGCAGAAGGATCTACAGACATGTTTGCCTATGAAATAAAGGTTTGCATGGTCAGAAATGCAAACACTCCCTCTGCACACCACAGAGAAAGCTGCTCCCTGAAAGCTGTGCAGAACTCAGGAACACAGTCAGGGCATCTGTGACTATTAAGGTTTGCAGCTTTCCTCCAAGAAATACTAAAAACTGCAGTGAATACACAGTTGCCTGTGAAGGTCAATAATAATCCCAGTCCTGGGGATGAAAACTGGAATACTTTATTGAACATGCAACATGCAATTCAAGGTTTCTGGACAGCACATGCTAATAGGGAGGAAGAGTTATGGTAATCCAGGGAGGGCTTATTTTAATTAGAGAGTTCCACAATACCTTGCTAAGTTACAGAAACAGTCCCTGTCCTGTTATCTCAGGGATTTACATGAGGGAAAGAGAGAAACAAAGGGTATCAACATGAATTGATAATATTCATCTTGAAGTCCATCTTTATCTTGGAACCAGAGACGGCTCATCATCATGGTTGAACATCAACAGGCCTTGTTGTCCTTAGTGATGGGATTTTGTCTCAGCCTCTGTTGACCAAAGTTTACTGTTTAAGATTGTCAGTTTTCTTGCTGTTGGAAGCTAAATTTTCAGAACCCAACAGTTGCCAGTGTGTACAGACCACAGTGACAGGCTCTTGTGGCAGCTGCACTGAGGGCCTGAGCAGCTCTTCAAAATAGTGCCATGAAAAAGGAGAACTGGACACATTTACTCAAACTTTGTACAAAAATCCTTTGCCTCTCAAAGGCAAATCCTGGCCCCAGTGATGCCAGTGATTGTTTTGCTAATAATGGAAATTGGGTCCAGATTTTAATCCAGATTTTACTTCCAAAGTTATTTCAAGGAAGATTTGCACTGTGAGAAGTTGAATTGATCAAGGCAGGCAGATTTGCAGCTTTCTGTACACACAGAACCAGCAGGAAAGCTTTTCTGGTAGTTTGGGTTGTGGAAGCACATGAAGCTGAAGATGGTCTTAAGGAAAGTCTCATCATAAGCAAACTTTCTGGAATCTTCTGAAGGTATTTCTACAACTTGAATCAATCCTCCTTCTTCAGGCTGATCAAATCCTCCAGTGGTTTTCATCTGGTCTGATACTTCTGAATTAAACAATCTCTGCCTAGAATCCATCACTCTAACTCCAGACCTGGAAAAATGTGGAGAGGAAATGTCTGTTTTAGATAAGAAGAAGGCAGCAAGGAATTAGGAATGGAAACCTGGGTCCCTAACATGTCTCACTAAGCAACAACAAAATGCATGTCCTTACTCTCTGCTAATGTAAATTAGAAATTATAATTTTGTCAAGACAGAAACTGATTGCTAGTTCCAAACCCCTGCCCTGGGCAGGGGCACCTTTCTCTGTCCCAGGTTGCTCCAAGCCCTGTCCAACCTGACCTTGAACACTTCCAGAGATGGAGTAGCCACAGCTTCTCTGAGCAACCTCTCCCAGGGCCTCAGCACCCTCACAGGGAAGAATTTCTTCCTAATATCCAACTAACTCTACCCTCTGTCTGTTTGAAGCCATTCTCCTTCACCTTGTCACTCCCTGCGCTTGGCCAGAGTCCCTCTCCAGCTCTTGTAGCCCTTTAGGTACAGATTTACAACAAAGATCTGGAGTATTTTGAAGCATCAGTGGTGTACAGGCTCCATTTGAAGACAGCTGACAAGAAAGGAAGCACTCTCCCCTCCTCTCCTTCCCTTGGTGGTGCACCAGGCTGAAGAGCTGAGCCCACAAAGACTGATTTTTGTTGCCTTTATTTTATTTTACCTATATATGATAGCCTTGATTTTAAAAAAAGGAGAAAAAAGAATAAGCAAGCTGCCCAATTGCTTTATAACAACAGGAATGTGATTATTCTAAGTTCCTACACATCTTTACTTGTAAAGAAGCACTAGAAGGTACTTACACAACCTTTGTATGAATAACCTTGACGCTTGGTTGAGGGGAGATTCAAATTTAGACTGGCAGTATTTCAAGGACTGTTTTCTGCTTGAATACTCCAAGCTTGTGCACCTCAGGTAAGCCTTTTCTCCGTGTTCAGGGATGTTTGTTAGAGCTGCAGGTAGTTCTGTACTTATAGTGTGCATTTGAGGTTGGTTATAAATAGCATTCTGCTTATTTTAATGCCACTATCTCAAGCCAAGGATCTTTTTGTTCTGGCAAGGAGAAATTAATAAATCACTCTTGCAGGGATGAAAGCCAGACCAAAGGTTTTTGGATGAGTAATCTTAGCACAGAATCTTTTTATTTTTTGAGAGAGAGAACAATATTTTTAATAGTGTAGCACTGATTTTGACTGTTATATATTATTCTTTTTTTAAGAAAACTTCCCATTGATTGAAAAGCTGAGGAACCTACTGCATTTCCAGGATGGTTCTCTTTGTAAGGTGTCTGATTACCCACAACCTTTAAGGAATCTTATAGTACTGGATAGCAGTACAGGAGTTTATTGTCTTTATAGTCAGACACAGAGAAAATGGCCTTGTATTTTTAAGTTATTTGACTTGTGTAACATAGAGAATAAATGAGCCTCTGCCCCCAGGTTTTCATGGCTGGCCAATGGACTGCCTTCTCTTTCTCAAGTTTGACTGTAGAAGCTGTTGTAGGTACTTGCAAACCATGATTGCTTTAGAAGAATTCAAATACATTTAAAATATGGCAGTGCGAAAAGAGAAAATGGGCACAATGAATTATATCTGATTAGATACTGATATTTTGTGCTTAACTTTGAATGGAACCCTTGAATAAAATAAGGTAAATTTGTCTGTCTCTGCTTGTGAGAGCAGAGCTGTAATGAAATGAAACAGGCTAAATGTACTTCTTGTGATTCTTCTGAATAGGAAATAGGAGAAAAACATGTAGAAAGCACTGAAAAAAATCAGTGCAAAACAAGAAAAAATACTGTGAACTTCTCTGTGTACGTTTCTGCTCTCAGGTTGAGTTCATGTTCTATAACTCAATCACCATTCTGTACCTGGGACTTCAGAACATACAATATCATGAGAATGGAAATAAAAAGCATGTTTAGAGTGCCAAATCAAATTATGAGACTGAAATTTAATAAGTTTCAAATATTTCTGTAAAAAGAAGTTTTCAGTGTAGCAGAGTAAGTGACTCAGTTGTAAGAGATACTTAATGTAGCATTGGTCCGGTTAACTTTGGGATTACAAGGACAGAAACATTTAGGATTATTGAGAAATTTTACCCAGATAGAGTTGGCTTGAAGCTTCCCAAAATCCCTGTACTGGTGTTTCTAAGACTGGTCCCTGGACTTCAGAAACAAATCAAATTCTACCCAGATGTACCTACATCTGTATTTCATTGCATCACAGGAGGGCAAGTGCATGTCAGGGCAGTCACGGGGTGGATTTGTATCCGTGCAAATATGTCCCAAGGTTTTCTGGGTAAGCCTCAACTTATTTTCATGATTTCACTTATTTATTTCACTGCCTTACAAGAATCAGTTTGAGACCTGTGGTGAAGCCAAGACCTTTGCCCTAAGCCCTGGGAAACACCTGCCCTGAGCAGCTTGTGGTGCTGTGTCCCCAGTGGAGCAACGGTCTTAGGACAACCAGTCAACAACTTGTACCTGTGAGACAGAAATGATAAATCCATTCCTTTCTTTGCATCCTTGATATTTCTGATGGTATTGTTACAATTTTAGTACAGTTACTACAGTGCTTTTCATCTTTCCAAGTGCATTTACTATTAGTATATGAAAGTTTATTTTATATGTAAGCTGAGAGCTTGAAGGGAGCCAGAAGACCTTTTCAATCTTGAAAGCAAAATCTTATCTCCCTGAGGGATAGCAGGTGCCCTCTGAGCTCATAAAGTTTTAGCTGCCAAGATCA
The DNA here is from genome assembly GCA_026770055.1 of Myrmophylax atrothorax. Taxonomy (NCBI): domain Eukaryota; kingdom Metazoa; phylum Chordata; class Aves; order Passeriformes; family Thamnophilidae; genus Myrmophylax; species Myrmophylax atrothorax. The sequence goes on from JAOXXN010010282.1 coordinate 10,174, forward strand.
AAACAAATTCCCTGGGATTCAGAGCATGCCCATTCTGACATGCAGTGTTTCAGTTAATGGCATAGCAGGGAATGTTTTAGAGGTTTTCATTTTGTTTGCTTAGGGATTGGGGTGGTGAGACACTGGCACAGGCTGTCCAGAGAAGCTGTGGGTGCTCCAACCCTTGGGAGTGTTACAGGCCAGGCTGGATGGAGCTTGAAGCAACCTGGACTAATGGAAGTCGTCCCTGTCCATCCAGGGGGATTGGAACCAAATGGTCTCTAAGGTTCCTTCTGTCCCAAACCAGTCTAGGATTCTATTAGATCCCATTCCGGTTGCTGACAGGCAATTTATGCGTCTTCCCTGAGACACAACTACCAGCCTGACACTGTTCTTAAGTTGAAACCTCATAGTCATGTTTATTTTGTCAGAAAAGTTCAGCAGTTATTAACCAAATCCTCACACTAACATGCAAATGCTCAAACTTCAGTGTTATAAATCAGCAGAAATAACATCTTCATAAAAAAAGAGTCACAAGAAGAAAACAAGCTTTCAACGGCTTTGTGGTGTTTGTATGAGGTTTGGGATCTGCTATCAACATTTATTGTACTATTGTACTATTCTTTCTCTTCATACTATTGCTAAGTTCCTGGTAGGGATCTTCAGCAAAGACAAAACTTGTGGCTATGGAGGCAGATAACTCATTTGTGTTTTGGGATTGGGGTTTTTTTTGGTAATACCAAACATGGAGGCTACTCTTACTGATTATAAAGAAGCAAGGAGGGGAAAAAACTCTTACAAGTGATCTCATGAGGACTGTGAAAAGCAGTATTATGGAATTCATGTTAATCATAGTCTGTTCTCCTTAGTAAATGCTGTGCTATGTGTAAAGTTAAAATGGTCAGAATGTCTATTCTTGTCTTTTGCCTGCTTTTGTAACAGCATAATGAATACCTGGAGTATTTCCCTATTTCTTCTGTTTGTAGATTCTTAATAAGAAAAGGCGGAATCTCTCTCTTGTGTAAGAAACCCTGAATTGCCAGTTAAGGAAAAGCAGCTGCCTCCAATGCTGGTGGGTGGTTTCCAGGGTCTGGACATACCCATGGTGTGCTGTCGTGGACAGAAGAATGCTGTTGTTTAGTAAAGGATAACATAGAAGACTGCAGGGAGAAAATTGCTGTTCCCTTTTTCTCTCTCGTCATTTTTTCTAGTCACCTTTCTGCTGTTTTATTCCTCTGTTCTCATTATATTTCTTGGTGTTACTTCTGCTTCATTCTTCACATCTTTATGCAATCTGTAGCAAAGGCACGATTAATGCTTTCCAGTTTTTCTTGTTATCTTCTTGTCCTTTCCTTGCCCTTTCTCTTTTCATTGCAAATTGTCTCTTCACACTCATTTCTCACCAGGGCCCCCCACTAAATTTAGTGAGGAAAAGTGCAGGACTAGTTTGGAAGCTCCACAGCAGCACCTGCAGCATCTGATTTTACTACTTGTGGAACAGATTGGCTCAGTGGTTTCTTCAGCCATTTATTTCATAATTTTCATTTGTATTGGTTTGAACACAGTACCATTGTTAACACTATTATTGTTTTATTCCCATCAGTGCTACACAGAACACAGCATGGGCTTTCCATTCTTTCAGTCTCAGTTCCAGTCATGGAGCACCCCAGTCCTGGCTTGAAAGCTTCATCCTAACTCCAAGTCACTGCCTCCTTTGTCCCAAATCTTAAATTGAGTCCTAATCCATTTATCTCTGATATTTCCAGATACCTATCCCTAAGTGTAGGGTCATTTTGGAAGAGAAGGTAGAGAAATTAATTCAGGACAACTCTTCTCTAGTCCTCGTTGCTCTCCTTTTCAACCTTTCTTTACAAGCTTTTTCACTCCTGCCTTCCCCTTTTTGCTCTGATACCACAATTTTGGCTTGCAAGTGTCATCAAATTCAACATCTATTGTCCTGTTTGGCTTTATTACTGTTTATACAGCACCTCTCTTACAAGGAAAGGCTAAGATAACTGAGTTTGTTCAGCCTGGAGAAGAGAAGCTTCAGGGTGACCTAATTGTGCCCTTCCAATACCAGAATGGAGCCCGACAAGAGAGATGGAGAGAGACTATTTACAAGGGCGTGGAGTGACAGGATGAGGGAAAATGGCTTCAGACTGACAGAGAACAGGTTTAGATAAGACATTAGGAAGAAATTCTTGACTGTGAGGGTGGTGAAGCCCTGGCACAGGTTATCCAGAGAAGCTGTGGCTGCCCCACCCCCAGAAATGTTCCAGGCCAGGTTGGATGGAGCAGCCTGGGATACTGGAAGGTGTCCCTGCCCATGGCAGTGGGTTGGAACTGGAAGATCTTCAGAGTCCAATCCAGGCCATTCCATGATTCTATGGCATGCTTATTTGCAGAGGCCCCCTGAGGTCCCTTTTTCTGGTGTTAAATGCTGTTTGAGCACACAGAGCTAACAGGCTGATTTTCTTGCTCATATCTCTAATTTTATTGGAATAATAACAACATAAACTATTTTATTATTTTTTTTCCCTGCCTGCCATCCCTTATCATAATTCATAGTTATATTTTCATACTGTTTAAATTTGTTTGCATTTTTAAGAGATGGTCTCGGTCAGATAAAGATATCTGTCCCTTGCTTTAATCTTTGCAGTGATCTGACAGAAAAAAAAGCTCTCCTCTCTGTGACAGTCTAAGCTTATGTGAATGTCCCGAAACAGAGTTTCTGAAATAATAAGCTAAGGCAGAAGGCAAAACCCACAGGGTAAAATAGGTGCTGTATGGCCTGAGTTATTGCTATTACAGGAAGGACAGTTTGCAGATACAGTGGATGGCCATGAGGTGGCACATGCAGCCTTGAAAGGAGCTCTGAAATATTCCTGAAATCTGTCCCAGTGACATTTCAGCATCTTAGGAAGCTCTACAAGAGGCTTTGGCTACTGGGAGTTTGAGGAGTAAGAAATAACTAACTAAACATGTCTGATCTTTTCATGACACCAGTCATGTTGTGTGACTCTGTCACTGCAGTGGCTTAGGACTGATCAAATGTAGACCAAATTTGGAAGAAAGTATGGAATCTCTTAAGGTGATTAAGTATTTATGACACCAAATGATATCCAAAGGATATCTGGCCTCACAGGTTCCACTATTTATGAAGTTACTTGTATTTCAGATTTCACTGGTTTTAAATATTAGCCAGCTACAAATGTCAGATTTCACAGAGTTTGGAGGGTTTTTTGCCAAAGTATATTTGTTTCATTTAAAAAAAAACCCCTAATAAATATAAAATACATGTTTTTATTAAGATGTGTTACATACATACTAAAACATTCACTTGTCAGACCAGGAAGGAGTCTTTTACTACATTGAGCATCACTGTTTGAACCCCTAACCTTGAATTAGAACCATTAAGTGTCTTTTCTCCCTCACTTAGGGAAAGTGAGAATTGCAAAAGTTCTCCCTGGGCAGAGTTCTCCAGCTCGTGCAATGAATCCCATCTACCCAGGAGCCTATTCAGCATTCAGGCCATGGAAGTGGTGCAAGAAAGTGATGCACGTGTGTAGCAGAAGGGTTTGTCACCAAAAGATAATCAGTTGCACCTGCTCAGGAGATGGACTTTAAGGTCATTAATTGCACCTGCCCAAGAGATGAACATCACACCCATTGGTTGGAGGGCTCTGCACTCCACCCCTTCTCTGGGGTATATACAGCACAGCTCCAAGTGGTTGTAATGACTGAGCCTTAGGAGCAAGAAGTTTGGGTTACCAGAATGAAGCTGAGACTGAGCTAAGAAGATAATAAAGAGCATGTATAGCTCTCCCCCATGGACTGGTGAGTTTTTATCTCTGTTGCTGCTGTACGTGTACTTCTGGCAATGGGTGTGTTTGTAGGCACTTGTTGGTATAAAGTTAAGGCTAAATTAACATTTGTATTCTAAGCTTATCTTTGATTATGGATCTTTGCCAGAGGTTTCATTCTTTGGGACACAGTCTCTGCTCAGCCAAAGTTTTTCCAAGACAGTAACAGGTAAGAAGCTTCCTCTTTGAATATTCTCTTAAAGACTTGTGCTTGTCTAGTGGACAGAGTGAACATGAGCAGTGCCATGCTGCTGTTCTCCCAGGAGCCTGCACTAAGCACAGCTCACTTTGTGCAGGTTCCCACCCCTTCCTCATATAGTGAGGGCTGCAGAGGGCAATGTACACATAGCACAGAGGAAATCTTCACCCTTAAAACCCACACTTTGTCTTTAAGCAAATAAAAATGAGAAACAGAGTTTTATGTAACCAGACTAAGTCACTGTTTCATGTGTATCCTCTGAGTGATAGATTCTGCTTTACTTTAATCTTTTCAAAAGAACAGAGTGGGATTTGAGTAAAAATTTTACCTCTTCACTCTGATAGACCCTCCAAAATTCTAAGGGCTAACAGGGAGCAGCATCTGTCTCTTTGTAAAGGAACTGGGATTGGTTTTGGTCTCTTAGAAGAGAGTAAATAAAAGCTATTATGGAAGGTGATCACACCACAATATGGAGCAGGTTTGGATAGTGCAGAAAGGGAAGCACTGCATGAGGGCTGTCCATGCTCTTAGGATCTAAGCTGGGCTTTGACAGTCTGGCATCTTCCTGCTGGAATCTGACAGATGTTTATTCTGCACAGGATGTTAGAAAGTCAAGTTAAACTCCTCTCTTAACCTGTGTGAATCTGTATGTCAAGTCTAATAGTAGAAAGGAATTAAAGTGATAGGTCTTCATGGAAGAAGACACTGTCAACTCAACATTTTGAAATTACTACCAAATTTAGCATTTTTTGTTGCGTAAAGGATGTGAAATTTCAATGAAAAATAGTTTAAAAGGAATGTATCTGAGAATAGGACACAACCTAAACTATCAGCCTGTCCTTTGCATTTTCTGGTATACATGACTTCATGCCTGTTGTTCTTTACAATGTTTTCTTTTCTGGGAAATTTGACATCACCAGAATGCTACCTGGGGAAAATAAACCAGCAATTTCAGAGACAGAGGAGAAAGAGGGGGGATAACCATTTTCTGCCTATTTTACTGAAGTGTCATCTTTCCAGTGATCTGTGTTTGCTGTGAGATATTAGCAATTGTTCACCCTTTTCCTTTTTCTAAGGATCTGTTCCCTGTGTTTGCTCTGCTCCACTCCTCCTTTATTGCTCTTTCATAATGGAAGAGTTGCCTGTTCCTTAGTGCCAGCAGCATCTGTTCCCTTCTCTCTGACTCCCCATCCCTTCTATTTTAGGGAGATGTTAGAGAACAAATAGTTTTAAATAACTGAAAAGGAGCCATCATAGCCTTTATTGTCTTATCACTGTTTGATGCTTGGTTGTATTCACATTTTAGTATCTTTTTAGGGTTTAGCAGTAGGATTTTATTTGTATTTGCACTCCACGAGTTGAAGCTTTCTCATTTTAAGGGCAGCCATGGAGTATCACAGAATTTGGCTGTGTGTCTGGCAAAATTGTTGTTTCTGATCTACTTTTGGCTCCAGGGCAGTTCAAGACTTAAAACCACTTCTAAAGCCTATCATTAGCTTAATGACTTTACATCCTTAAATAGTATTTATGACCTGCTGAGAAATTAAGCTCAAATCCTTTTTTACATGGAAAATTCAGCAGCATGAGAATTCTTGGGTTTGAGGTGTGCTCACACGACAGGATTGGGCTGGGATGGATGGGAGGAACAGGATGGGATTAACTCGGATCATGAATACTGTGATATATTAGCAGTCCATAGCTCTGGTGCCTGTTGATATTATCTCCAGTTTGAATCACAACACTATAGTGGTATCACTTTACCACCCATTTGACCTGTATGATGGTCATTTCATGTTAACAAGCAGAGAAACCTTTCTGGAGCACATCAAACAGGCCTGATACTGAAAAAGGGGAGTGCCAGGCTCTGGATCCAATTAAGTTTATATAAAGATTAAATGTGTCTGAGTACTTCAACTGAATACTTTGCTGTGAATCATAACCATGTGATCACTTTTGAGGGCATTAAAGGCTTAAAGTGCAGCCCTTCAATCTGAGAAGGAACCAGCTGAAAAAGTCCAAGGGAGGAATAAACATTTTACAAAACCACACTCCCAACATACTCAGTCTTGACATCACACACAATCTGTGGCATAAGGTATTTATCAGCACTTGAAATTCCTGGGAAAGCGGTCTAACAGCTATAAAAAGGTGAAATTTGGTCCTCCTCCTTATAAATTCTTAGTCCCTTGCAGTGTAAGAGACTTTGTGCTGTCCCAGTCTAAACAAGTGAATAAACTCTGCAGCACTTTTGGCCTAAGACATCTCCGAGGCATAATTCCTTCCTTTTTGCTTCCCTTAGGAATTACATGATGGCCTGTGCCAGTTACCAAAACCAAGTCCTGGCTTTAATTGTGCTGTCTCAGCTGCCCTGAAGGAGGGGTGGGAGCAGAGGCATCCCCAGCCCTGGGATGTGCATGGGCACTGTCAGTCCCTGTTCCCCCCTGGATCTGCCTGCAGCAGCACAGCTGTGCTGGCTGGAGCTTCCACCACACAGCCATTACTCAGCCCTTTTACTGACTCTCATTTATTCCTGGTGCCCAACCAGCTTCTGGAACAAATGTTTCTCTCTGTGCTTTATTCCCCTTGAATCGGTACATTTAAACATTTTTTAAATGGCTCAGTCAGAACTGGCAGATTTAAACATTAAAAATTTTGGAATTGAGAGACTCTTTAAAAAGTGGTGGGTTTTAATGATCATTTAACACTGAGTGCAATATTTTGTGCAAGTCAGGCAAACAGAGTACTATCTGAATAGAATAACTCTCAAATAATATGAACAACAAGCCACCACAGGAAACAGAACCCCATTGGGGTGCCCAGGAAGCATCCAAAAAGATGCTGCCTTGTCTGTTTGGCCTGTCAGTTAAGCTTCAATTAACCTCTGAATACATGCTAAGATATAAAAAATAATAAGAGTGACCAGTTCCAGCCTTTGGTTCTTTGTTGTTATTACTTAGGTATTTATCAGATTGAACTTTTAATTTTGCTGTGTTGTTTGCCATCAGCTTTGTGTGTCAACAACTCCTGAGTATTACACACCATTGGAACTAGATGATCTTTAAGGTTCTTTCCAACCCAAACCACTCAATGATTCTATGATGGCATTGGGCTTTTTGGTTGTTAAAATATATCTGTATTCCATTCACAAACAGACATTTTTATTCATTATGTGAGGACTGTATTATTTCATGTATTACACATTTAACTAGTGGACAGTCCAACATATTCTGTGTATATAGGGCAGGTTTGTGGTGATGTCTTGAGGTTTCTGTGTCACCTCTAAATCCTTTAAGCTTTTCTCAAGTGTGCTGTGATGCTTTCTTTGGTTTGGTTTTTTGTTTTGTTGGTTTTGTGGGTGGGGTTTTTGGGCTTGGTGGTTTGTTTTGGGGTTTTTTCCTTAATATTTCTAGGTCAAAAAGGAAACTTCTATATTTTAAAAACAAATACTAATGCATCTTGCACATTAGTGAGCTTTGTAAGATTAATAAACTTCTGAGTGAGTCCATGTGACTCCAGAGCAGTTTATTCCCATCAACGTCACATCAAATCTGGACAATCAGAACTGGCCCAAAGGTACCTCATCTCATGTGTGTTGAGTAAACAGCTCAGGCAGGAATGACACAGTGGCTCTGTCACAGGTCTGAGCCAAGCTCTAGTTCTTGACATCCACAAGGTGACAGCGCTCCAAACAGAAAGGAAATGCAGGTCTCTTTCTTGTATGTAAATTATATTTGCAATTAAAAAAAATCATTCTTCAAGCCATCCTCACTTCAGCTGGGTGTCATTGGCCAGTTAAAGGCTCACACTGACCCAGATGGAGTCTGGATTTCTAATGAAGCTGCAGAAGCATCACAATATATTACAGGATCAAAGATGACCCAGGTTTGATGTTCTGTTTTGTTGAATTTTATACCAAGTGCTATGGAAAAGGAAAACTTCAGAATAGTTCTGCACCTGTTTTTATAACAAATATTTTGTTTTGTAGTTTTTGTGAAGAAGGAAGTTTTGTCCTTGCTTCTGGCAGTAGCTCAGAAGTTATTTAATAAGTGCTAATCTCACTAAGATCTTTCCTGGTACCAAAAATTATAATAAGCATCTCATCATGACTCTTTCCAATTATGCAGAAAAACATGCACTGAAACTATATTTCCCTTCTGAATTCTGATTACTTTTAAATCCTTAGACAGGATCAAACCTATAGCATTGCTTGAGTTTCCTCAGGTCCTGACTATGATCTGTATTAGCCAACAAATTTTCATTGACATTTTTAACTTTCATTTTCAGCTATCTGTGTTTCTAACAACTGTTTAATTCTCATCTTTTTCCAATTTTTCATTCACTTCTGCTGTAGTGGAATAAAAGGGCCATGGCCTGACCCAGTAGGACTCATGAATATTTGCTTTAATCTGGAAACATAAAAGGGTGAAGATTTTTTTAATGTAAATGAAACTGTGTACCAATGAAGTGTTTAGTGTTTAACTTTCAGTGTCTTTAAACAACTCCTAAATAGCCTTCACATTTTTTGATTAATATTTTTGTGTCACTCATTTTGCTCGTGTCTGGTTTCAGCTGAGACATTTCCTTTTTAAAACACCAAGGCTCTGCAATGGATGTGCTGATGAGATGGACCTGCTTGTTCTTTCAAAGGCAAGATGAGTCCTTAGTATACTTGCTGCATTTAAGGGTTCCAGGAATTCCAAATGCTCTGGAAGCATTTCAAAGGAGAGTGTCAGTGAAGCTTCAAGAATATTGGACCAATATTCTAAAGAGCAGGGACACTGATGGCAAGTGTAATGACAGAACTAGTGTGACCCAGGAAACTGCAGCCAACGACTTTGCATTCTCAGCAGAGATTGGCCCTGAGAATTTTTCGTTAGAAAATTCAGTAGCTGTGCTTTGTTTATTTTTTCTGCCAGCTCAGAGCCCAACACTTTTCCTGATGTTACAGAAATATAATGTTGAAAGATGTTGAAACATTAAATCTCCTTTAAATTTATAAACATAAATGCTCTGATGCATATATAGCAGCACAGTTCTCTAATACTGACCCTTCAAATATACCCCATCCTAAAATTTAGAGGCTTAGGCATGTTTCATGTCTAAAGCCAAATGAGCTTTGTGCATATTGAACTCTCTACATTAATCCATTTCTAGTGATCAGGCAGGATTAAAATTTGAGTTCTACTAAATACCAATATGAAAAACAGATTGCAAGAGAGCCAGTAGGTCTAATTTCAAACCAGCAAACATTAAGAATAACCCTTGGAGCATTATCTCTTACCTCGAAAGACCACATAAAATTATAAACTAATTAAGTAGTTTCTGATGAGCAGCAGGACAGTGGGAAATTGTTTTATTTGAGGAAAGAGCATTGTCTTTAGGTTATTCAATGTGTAACCAGGTGTGAATTCTCAGAGTTTCTGAGATCAATCGGGTCAGGTCTCTCCTGGATCCTCCAGTGTTGAGCATTGCAGCTGAGCCAATATTGAAGCTGTTCCTTCACTGGGATCATCAGTTTATAACTCTAATTCAGCTGCTGATATTCATAGAATTTGTAGGAAGTCAGGGAGTGCTGGTCTGAAAAATTGGGCCCAAACTCATCAGTTGGTTTAAAAATGAGTGGTAAGTCTAGTAGATGGATACAGACATAGCACAACCCCATTAGCCTTGTTTCCTTGGGTAAGTGACTGAGCAAAAAGCCACAAAACTCAGTGGAGGAAGCTCCAAGGTCATCCTAACCTGTTCAGATCCATCAGCTGAAATCATGTTAATCTGCCCAGTATGAAAGGTTAAAAGCTCCTCTGTCAGTTCAATTTGTTATTGGAATATAGAATAGCTAGAGGAAAACACATTTCTGCTGATAACTATAGCATTTTATTCTGTGTGCATTAGGGAATTCATGTTTAGAAAAGTTGCCAGGAAAATTAATGCTTTAGTATGTCATAAACACTCCCATCAGGGAGAAGGGATTCATAAAGGGTATCATAAATACTTTAGGAAAATAAAACAATACAGCCAGAAAATGTCCTTTAGTTATCAACAAACCACTCTAATAGTACTGATTATTTAAGTGATTGTCTTAGAGACAATGTAGATACAATACTGGATAATTTGGACCCCTACAATACAATCTGAATTTTTTGACTGGGACTCTGATCTTTTCTCAGTGGCACAATCATTGCTAACATACCATAGCAGAACAAAAAATGGGGAGTCATAGTCATACGGACAGGATCCCTGTTGCTGCCACATGTCCAAAGTCAGATCCTTTCTAAGACGCTCATTTTGGAACCAGGACAGCAAAATAATATATTTGGTATTGACCTTTACTTGTTTCTGCTCATGCTTGTCTTTTTTTCTTTGTGTAATTCAGAGCTGTGGGGCTGTGTTAGCAGAGAGTCTAGAAATGTCTGCAGCCTGAATTTACAGAACAATCTCGCGTCTTTCAGTGGTTTAATCTTCCTTCCTAATGCCAAGGGGGGGGGGGGGGGGGGGTG
>JAOXXN010012594.1:0-20455 GCA_026770055.1 Myrmophylax atrothorax
CCCTCTACAAATACTTGCATAATTCTTTCCTGTATTCATTCATCATAAGAATAATTAAATCTTTTGGGCTAAGCCTGCAGCAGACCAAACATTTAAACTTAGCTGTTCGCCCATAGAGCCCTGTGGGAAACTTTTTATACTTACCATGACCTTACAGTTGAGTGTTTTAACTGATAATATCTGTAGTTTATTTTCTAGAAGAAAATTTATTCATAGCCAGCGTTCAGCTTAGCCTTCATTTTTGTACCTTCAGTAAACTGTTTGTGTAAATAGTAATAGATAAATATCCTGTAGTACCCAGTGCTAGGAAAAACTCTGGAAAAGCTAATACCTTGGAGATGATGTAATTTTGAGGGTGTATAGTACCATATTTAAAAATTTGCTAAATAATTATGGGAAAATTGGTAAGTGCTTTAAGTTTGCTACGTGTGTGGAATCAAGCGGCACAGAGGAAACAATAATAAAAGCTGTGCTGTCTTAGTGCTTTGGAAAGTGTTGCTTTCTTCTTCCCTGCTACCAGGGAAGGACTGTGCAGAGACCACATTTGAAAGATACTGTAGGTCATCGCAACAGTCACAAACTTTCCTAGGATATCAGCGCATGAAATGGTAGTGGTCATGCAGACAACCAAGATGCTGCTGACCCGCTTTACACTCTCAGCATGTCATCTACTCATGATGTGACAGGGAATCACAGAAAGAGCTGGGAGGAAAGAGAGGTAAAGCATTTTATTCCTGTAGGGCTTCCCAGACACAGTAACTTGTTATTGGATCTGACAAGTAGGTTAGTGCACAGGCTTCTTACAAAGTCAATAATGTACCAAAAATAATGAGTTTGACAATGTGTACATCCAGCCGATGTCCTTGTTCATACTAAGTATGTCTGGAATTTTTGGCACATAGTTAGGAAACTCACTTGACAATATGGCATCAGGTTTTCATAATACTTACTATTTTCTTGATAGCTGGTTGAACTAATTCATATGGCTATAATACCTATTAAAATAGTGCAAAAGGTAGGAATACACACTCCTTGGTGAAGTAGTCAGCAGAACTGCAGGCTTGAATTAGACTAACCTTTTATACTGATTTTTGCTCACTCTAAGCCAAAGCAGTGCTTAGAAAGGAGGCAAAAAGCAGCCAAGATAAAATGGATCAGCATAAAACCAGCAAATGTGCTGTCTTCTCAACAACTTTGAATCCGAATCTAGCAGTGTGAGCAATCAATTATTTAAAAAAAAATACACAAGCCAGATGCATTATTTCATATGTTTGGTTGTGATGGGCCACTGTGATTCGCCAAACTAACAAATGCTTCATTGCATGTTGAATCTGTCTTTTGTTAAACACCACCTACAGCCTGGCTGCTTCCCACCATGCCATTTTTAATAATTCTGTCCTAAGTCTGCTTCTTTTGTTGTTTCTTTTCTGTGCTTTCATTCTCAAAGTATCTTCAAGATACTGTGTTTAGCTGCTGACATAGAGTTATTCGTCTTCTGAAGTCCACAGTGTTCCCCAAGTCTGTATATTTTTCCTCATCTTCAGTGTTCCTCTGATTTAACTGTTTGATTTTGTTTTGACTTTTGATTATCCCAGGGTCCGATTGGTATGGATGGAAAGCTGGTAGGTGATTTGTTCAAAACCAGTGTAATTTAGGTCTTGCACATATTCCCCCTTTGCTCTTTTAATTATTCACGCTGAAATGTTTATTAGTCACATACTGGCTTCCTTCAGAATAACTTACTTCAACCCTAGTAGCATGGATTTTTAACAGATTGCTGAAAAGCCACTTCAGTCTTCTGTGTCTATCCAAGGAAATGGAGGTCAGCCATGCTACTCCTGTTTCCTTATCTCTTTCTATCTAAATTAGATTGGAAGACAGATGTTCCTACTTGGGTGCTCTGTCCAGAGCATGCTCCACAAGAATAGTTTGGTGGTGCCTTTCAAACAGCAGGATATCACTTATGACCATGTATCTATCACTCTTGCTGGTTTCATTTTGCCATAAATTCTTAATTTTGTGTTTTAGTTTCTCTATCTTGATTCTGTTGACTGATTAGATCTGAACAGCCTCATATCTCATAAACTATATTGGTATGATATTTGAGATATTCTTTATGTATGCACTGCTTGAATTAAATTAGAAATAACATTTAATTTTATATAATGCATTTTTAAATGCGTTTGTACTTCTGTGTATATTTGTGTAGCTATATGTTTGTATGTATGAGCCTGGAAGTGTATGTTCTCAGCTCTTTAAACATTAACACCATGGAAAAGGTGTGAAAATCCAGTTTCTGCACTTTCTTTTTATTGCTTTTACTCCCTCTCTTTTTTTTTTTCCCTTTCCAGGACAGCTCTTTTTGCTGATACCCTGGATACACATTTTCTTTTCTGTCCTTTTACATACTACAAGTCCCATTCCCTTTGCAAGGTCAACTTATTAACTTGCAGTGTCAACCTTCATTTTCTTGTCTTAAGACTTTTTCTGTGCTCCTTGAGGTTTCTTTCTACTATTAAGTAACTTACCTATAAACTTGCAGCATACAGTCAGTAGGGTTTTTCTTTAACCTCCTCTTTTAGCAGCCCTGTCAACCTCAGCTACACCATGTATGCTTCCTTTTTGTTTTAGTTTCATTTATGTATCAGCAGCTAATATTAGGTTAAATTGCTAGGAAGGGATTAATTACCAACAATAGAAGACCTTCCATCATGGTAATTAGGCTGCCAAAGGTAAGCCCTGTCTTTACTGCAGCATAGTGTATTCAGCTAGGAAATAGGAATACAGAAGGGAAAATTGTTCTGAAGATTTTACTGAAAACATGACATATTATGCAGCTGTACACACTGTAGTAATGCAGATTAAAAAAAATCAGCATTCAGTATGGCTAATCAACTATGTGAGCAATGATCCAGAGGTTCAAAGCAGCAGCCACAAAAATGCACCTGATCAGTCACTGGTGCTGGGACTGATCCCTAAATGCATGCAAAGAGCAGCAATCAGTTGGTAGCTACAATCAGTGAATCAATTTTAGAGTGTGTAACAGATTTGAATAAAGAGATGTTCATTAGAAAGAAAATCAGAGTAATGCTGACTTTTCTTTAAGAGTATTTTCACCCACTGGTTATCTAAAATTTTGAAAAATACTTCCAACTAAAACACTTTAAACCACAAGTAACATGAACTGGGGGTGATTTGTGCAGCAGTGAACCAGTGATTTCAGCAGTCCTGGAGCCATTTTGGGAACACAAGCAAATAAATTGAGATTAAGCTTGCTCAAATGCATTGTAATATCAGATTGAATTTATGTTACAGGGTTTTTTAATGAACAGACAAGTAACTCACAGAGCTTTATTCCTGACCCTTTAAATGTGAGAAGGCAAAATTAACAGCCCCTTTTTGCATCCCACACTTTGAATTGTTGTTATGTGACAATGACCCTTTACAATCGAAGAGGTCAGTATTTTGATGCCTTTCTACCTGTACCTTTGCAAGAAAACTGATTTGTTCCATAATTAGTGCTTTTATGAGTACTTTTGTTTTCAGCATCTGCATTTACAGGTAAATGCAGGATAATTGCAGTATTGACGGCATGTGTAAACTAAGAGTGCTGTGACTGTTATATTCCCCAATATCTCATAGAATTCTCTGTCTGCATGAAGAACGATTGTCCTATAAAAATTCATTTTCTAGCTTTTCTCTCTCTGTATTGCAAACATGATAGAAGAGCAATTATAAATGCACATTAACAGAAAGGCAAACTGTTAATGTTGAGACTGAGAGTAGAAAACACTTTCATGAGAGCATAATTCCAACCCTCACATTCAATTCAGGATGTGTTTGTGTTATGTTTGTATGTTTCTTATATCATACATTTTGCATGTACCATGTACACACTTAGCAACCTGTATGTCTTACATTGAAGAAAAAAGTCAATGTTCAAATGTCTTTGTTTATATGTATTGTCTCTGTGTATATATTCTGGTTATTTGCTTTCTATCACTTTAAATCAACTCTTTGTTGCAACTTTTTGGTGATTTCAGACCTTCATTTATATTTTGGCTTTTCTAATATAGGTATGCATTGGAGATGGCCTTTAATGATTTGGTCAAAATGTATTACAGCTTTAGATTTACTTTTGAGAAAATGTATTGCTTGTTTTATAATATAAAGTATGCATACATAGGTGTCAGTTTAGATAATTTGTACAAATTTGGTGTACCAACTGCCCAATACTGCATCAGTAAGCAATTCTGGATTTTAAGATCAGGTATAGTGTGTAAAAGAGGTAAAGTTTGAGTGCCGAGGAGTCTCAACCATATTCATTGAGCCACTGTGATGTGTAACTTCATAGAACTCACCAATTCAGAAAGCTTTACTTAATATTAGAACTGACAAATATCAGCCAGTAATTCCTTTTTTTTCTTAAGCCTCTCTGGTGCGATGTTGTTCCGAGGAACTAATACGAAACTGCAGCATCTACAACAAGGAATGCTTTAGGCTGCATTCAGTGTAAAGATTAGATAGCCACAACAATTCTGTATTTTACCATTATTCCTCAGTTACATAATTTTTAATATTTCTTATATTTAAAAAAATATTTTAAAATTTTCATGTGAAATTAAATGTGGGTTTTTTAATTTAAAAGAAAAAGTCTTACTAGTTACCAAGAAAAGCATTTTCTTCAGCTGCATTTCTTGTAGATAATTGTTCCCAGTTGAAATGCTTTCACCCCCATCCCTTTTAAAATCACACAGAATCACAGGATGGTTGAAGTTGGAAGGGACCTCTGGAAGTCATCTGGTCTAACCTCTCTGCTCCAGCAGACCTGTCTAGAGCAGCTTGCCCAGAATCATCTCCAGATGGCTTTTGAATATCTACAAGAATAGGGACTCAACAATATCCTTTGTGACTGTTGTTAGGTATCCCCACAGTAAAAAAGGTGTTTCCTAATGTTCAGACAAGAAAAGTTTCAACTCTCTGTAGCAATACCTTCTCGCTAAAGTGAAGTGGTTTTAGAAGACTTAGAAGAAAAGTCTCCATGCTCAGTTTCTATGAACAGAAAGAAATGTAGTTTCGGTTCAACTGAAATACTATTTGTCATAAAACCTGGAAACTAAGCTAGCCCTAAGAGTTTAGAGAAATTCTCTTTTTTATAGAGAGAAATATGTAAATATTTGTCTTTGTCTTACAGTGTGAGCTGATTGTCTGGGTGATGTAGTTTGTAGTCACAGCTACAGTTTGATAAAATAATTCTGCTTCATGCAAGTAATTTTTAGTAAGTGGACTAAAATAACTGATGACTTTCACTGGCTGTCCCAGGCTATCTTATTGATAGGAAATCTTCTCTGTAAGGGTTTGCAGCAACAAGAGATACATACACAGCTCCTCAGTGGGCAGAGGGTACCTCTTCAGTTTTCAGGGGTGATCTAAAGGGATTGTTGACAATTAAGAGAAAGGAAATCAATCAGCTGTCTCTTGGGCTGACTGACAAAGGTTCACCTACTTCTGACTTGTTGATTTAAATGTTGGTTATACTTAGAACTGTGGTGTTTTCAGTAATGGCAAAAAGACTATTATTTGTTCAACAATATGTTCTTCCAGTTTTGAGACTTTGTTCACTCAATAAGCAGTAATTAGCACCTGCTTGAAACATGGAGGTGAGCCATAATAGAGAATAAAAACCCCAATACCTGCTTCTAAATCAGCTCAGCATCTGTGGATTCTTTCTCATTTGAGAATTGTTAAATTAGGTATTTCTATCATTTTTAAATTGTTATTAGTATCTAAAATATGAAGTTTCTCAAATGCAATTTCAAATATGTGTTATTGTAATTTATTTCCGGAATCAGTTAGTTGCAAGGAAGTTCCTAAGTTTGAACTAAAACATTCAAATGTAATATAAACTTAAGAGTCCAAAATCTGACTTCAATACAGTTACTGTATTTTTTATTATCTTCTTAATAGAGAGTACTCTATTTTCTACACTTTAAGGAGCTAATTCTTGTCATAATTTTCCATAACCTTTTCTTTTTCTTGTTTTTTCAGGGTCAACCTGGTCCTCAAGTAAGTGCCATCTTATTTTTCTACATAAGTAATAGCTAGATACAGGGTCCACCAAACTCAGGTTATCTACAAAGTATTTGGAAATTTTTTTAATCCTACTGTAATAAGTTAGAGACTGGTAACCATTGCATAATTCAGTAAGGCAAATATTTCCCAGAAGAGAAACATCCCTCCCTCTTCTGATATGGTTGAGTTCCCTCAGCTGTTTGACCAGATGGTGGGGTTAACAACGTTAATACTGAATAAAGCAAATCTCCTAACTATGGCATGAAACTTTGCCACTGAGCTTTAAAGCAAGATAAAATAACTTAGCAAATGTGTAGCAAATGTAATACTTCAACTGGTAATTAATCACATGCTAATAATGTTGCTATAATCCAGGCAGCCCTCAGTTATCTTAAATATTGCACTGCTAGCTATTTTGATTAATTATATACACTGCTTTGAATTAGTTCTGCTTTATTTAAGAACAGTAGAACTTTGTCTTGTGAGCTGTAATTGAAGACGTGAAAGTCTAGGGACCGAACTTCAATTCTACAATAGAAATAGACCAGCAGAAAGGAAACATTATGTATAGCAAATATTAAACCTGAATTATTTGAGTGAAAGAGTGCTATAAAAATGTGAAGGGACAAGGAAATGGTGGGGGGGGAAGCCAATACCAAAGGCCAACTCGGAAAAATCAGTTGAAAAACTCAGCATTTTGTATACTCTAAATGCTTTGTAGGAAGTAAGCTTTGGTCTGTGGCACCATCTTAGTACTAGTGAATTGCTTGAAGCAGAATTTCTGTGAGAGCCTGTTGTATTTCAGAATCATAAATGAAAATGAAAGCTTTACACCTTTTTGACTGGTAATTTTTTTAAGTTAGGGGATTTTTTTATGGGAAACAAGCATTTTCTTTACATTTTTTAGTTTCAAATCATCATTTTCTGTTGAAAGACAGATTGTGTTACAAAGCCTCAAACCACTTAGTCTAAATGTCCCGTATCCTTCAATGCCAGGCTCCATTTCATAGTATTGTATAAGTCCATATGATACTGGAAATGACCAATGCCCAAAGCTCTTACATTCTGCAGTAGGCTCTTGATGTATGGACTACACAGAGAGAGAGGTATCTTCAACCTCTGTGCTGCCCAGGGTTGATGAAGAGAGATTGTAATTCTCTGTGGCACTCTAGTTCTGAACAAGCTCTGTTGAGGACCTAAGGCTTACACTTGAGCCCTTGAGCTGCCCTCTAGTTGATGCTGACTTGTGCTGCCACCCGTGTCTTTTCCTTCTGGGTTTGGACCCCCACCTCCAACATTTCAGTTGCTTAGAGAGTGTCTCTTGCTTAATGCTTGTAAACAACTTCTCAGTCTTTGGAACTTGTATTTCTACATGAAATGCCCTGGAGTAGCTGTAGGCAAAGAACCATAATGGAGAGGGCAGTATTCAGTGCAGTTCCAAGGGCAGAAAGGCAGAGAAATCTTGTCACGATGGAAGAAAAGTGAGGTGTGAGCCATAGGAAAATCCCTCTAAAAATCCCCCCCAATTTGTAATAAGAGAGAATTCTTACATCCTAACTTCACTAACTTTCCCCAGTGGAAATGCTCACCTCTCGGTGATTGCCCTTATCCTGAACAACACCTGCCATTATTCTTAGTAATGCCTTTTCCTCCTTTTTTAGCTCAAGATGCGCTTATTGTGTCAGAAGGATATGTATGTACTCAGTCATTTTGACTGGCTGATTGAGTCCAGGTATAATTCTTGCAAGAGCGCTGGTGAGGAAGTGGTAATGGCATCAGACAGTCTAGGATCATGTTCAGCTTTAGATCAAGATGCCTAAACCTAGAAACTTGTGTGCAGATGTTGACAGACATACGAGGTGTCTAAGCACTCTGTGGAGTCAGTGAAGGTTAAATCAGTACTCAGTGCACCTAGAAACCTGTTGAGCTCACTGTAAACTCCTGGGAGTCGATCACATTGCCTGTATACAGCCATTTGTTGCTGCGTGAGATGATCCAGCGACTCCAGCCTTGCCACTGGTTGTTTAATGTACAAAGGCTGGAGTCTATATTGGACCCTTATTGTAGCTATCAGTCATGGGCAGCTGCCTTGGATACCTAGAGAACCTCTCACATGACAGTGGCTGCACACATTCATGCCTCTTAATTCCAGATTCTGACTGTAGGCAGCTACCAAATCAGTTAACTATTCTGCTGAATTGCTTTCTAGCCAATGTTGACATCTACATGTCTTAGACAACTACATGTAGGCTATACAATTAGATGTCTTTCCCCTTAAACTGAAACTCAGATCCAGATAACTTCATGAGACAGCATTTTTTAAATATTGAAAGCTATGGTTGAAAATCTCAAGACTTTTAAAAATTAAAGTATCAACAGAAAATGGAATCTGTTCACATACAGATAAAACAAGTCAAACCCTCCTTGGTTTATGATTCAAATAATGCAGAGATTTCAGCTAACTACAATTGTCCACAATTTCTCTTAACTGTGTCAATGAGAAATTCAAAATTAAAAGTATTGGTTTGGTTAGTAAGTAAAGGCTTCCTGGCTTCAAACAATGTAGTTGTTATGCTGACTAGAGAAGAACTTAGAAAGTTTCTGATGTCATAGCCATGTAAGTACACATTAGTATCAGAGATAAATTCTAATCCTTTTTGTGCTCAGTGTTTTGCTAACACCTATCCTGTTTTGCTACAGTTTTCCAGAAGTGCACAACAAATTCCCCCAAGACACGCATAATTACTGAGTAAAAATATAAGTACATAACAGATCAGTAACACCTTTTATCTTTTTATCTTTGAATTTTTACTGCTGATTTTTTTGAAAAATACACAACAGAAGATAATTTTGCTTCGTATTTTCCTATTTTAAGTAATAAGAATCTTTATTACAGTTCACAGGTTTTCTCTTTTTTTCCAGAAAAAGCTCATTGTTCTATTTAGCTCTGAATAGTAAAAACCATAATCAACAGCTAAAGAATTTCTAGCATAACCTTTAAAAAATACAGTTCCTTTCTATGATTTTGATTTTCTGGTAAAAAGAAAGCTGTTTTAAATACCATGCAAGCTGTGTTTCTTTGTAGAAGAACAAGTAATAAAATAATTAATATTTTTGCTGAAACTTACACTCTGGCTTTTGAAGGACCTCAAAGAATATCTCATTTTTCCTCTCTAAAATATAAATATGTATTTAGATTAGCTGCACCAGAAAGGTTTCTTTTCCCAATAAATCTATACAACCATACAGCCTTTATTTGAAATAATGGAAGTATTTTTGTGTGTCAAAGAAGAGGGTTTAGCTTCTAGTCCAAAGTTAATTCCATAGGAAATGTACTGTCTGGGTAAAGAAAGAAGGCTTGCTATTCTTATCTTTTTTCGTTGTTTAGAAGTGAAGTGCATCTAAGTACTAGAAACCACTGCTTTCAGTATTATGGTGAAGGAAGACAAAACAATCCTTTAAAAAAGTCTTACTGAACTGAAACTATTAAGAGTTATAAATGTGGGGCAGGCTGGTGTTTAAGTGTGACTTTGTCTCAGCCAGCTGACTGTTCTCATCTTTGTGGCAGTATTCTCTCCCTGGCCTATCTCTAGCTCAACATACCTTCTCTCTCATGTCAGCACACATGAGCACTCTGTGTGGGACTTTTGAGATACAGCAGATTCACAGATGCTTCTGCCTTCTCTTTGGCAGCCATCCAAATCTACATTAGAAATGGACAAAATGCTAATGATTGATATTTGTTTTCATGGGCTTCTTGTTTTCCTTTATGTGAAAAGTCCATGGATTTGATGTTGTAACAGTCTGAAATTTTCCAGTGCTTTGAGTCTGATAAAGGGTTACCATAGCAATTCTGGTGACAAACGCATGTGTGTCTTTTTCACCATCAAGCCTTAGGGTATGTGACTGCAGTATTTTTAATTTCTGATGACAGAAATTCTGATTCATGGTTAAACTGGCTGTTACTGGTTTGTGATGTCAACAGAGCTGGTGGGAACCATTTTAAGTTTTAGTTTTCTGTTTTTTGTCAAAGGACAGAGAAACACAATCAGCAGGGCATACGCCATGGTTTTGAGCAGTTTTGGAAGGCAACAGTCTATGGAAGAAATCTATCACTTTCTAGAGAACACTATGATGGTAGGGACACTCCTGGACCTTGGGAAAGAGTTGAATATCTGACAGCAGGAAGGATGAGAAAGGGGTTGTGCAAAGAAAATGTATTTTAATTCCTGGTGAGTTTCTCTTTCAGTTTTGGTAGTTTGAATAGCCATCTGCATTCCAAGACCTGTTAAATGTTCCCCTCAGAGCAGGCCATTTAGTGTGGGGGTGCTTGATAACATCAAGTAGTCATGTATGTATTTTTATGACTTTTTAAGCTATGAGCAAGGTACATAATATGTCTTAATGACAAATGCTGCATAGTGATCTCTACCTGTCAGAACTAAGAGTTGGACATGCTTCTTTTGTTCTGATCACCATAAAATGAGGTGTAAGCTCCATATTACTTGTTTCTAGCAGTTTGCTTTCAGGAATGCCTGAAGACTTTTGCATGGAGAATGGGGAAAGGAGGCAAGAAATACTCTGAAAAAGGACAAAATCAGCCTAAGGTTGAGGAAATAGTTCATTCTCTAGAGATACATAGTGCAGTAAAGTTACTCTTCCTGGGAGAAGCCCAGTGGTTGTGCCCAGGCCATCAGCTGTTCCTACCGTCGAGAATGGTCCTGTGGGGTGTTTCTCATTCTAGAAACTGATACCCTAAGCTCCTTTATAAACTTCTGATTCTGCTGAAGGTTTGTATGACTCTGCTTGAATATGCAAATGCTAATCTGATTTTGAGTTACAAATTGCATGTCAGATTTTGCTGTCAAACTTTAACAATTAGTTTATTAACATCAGGTAAAAGACTTGTAAAAGTCTGTTTCTTACTTTCTTTGTATGAATAACAAAGTTAAATCCTTGATCCCACTGCTGCCAATAACAATTTACAATACATTTTAAGATCAGAAATTAGTCTTAGCTGAGGACATCACATAAACAAACAAGCTTGCACTAAATTTCATATGGATTTAGTAAGCAGAGCTTTACTATGTGCTTGCCATTCTCCTTTCTAAAGCTGTAGTAGAATTTGTGAACAGTGTTGAAATTGTGAGATCTTTTTAGGAAACAGCCTATATTGATTTGTGAACATGAAAAAATGAATTCCATTACCATGGCTTTTAATTTTATGTTAGTTGCTAAAATGAATCACATGAGAGAATGAAGGATGAGAAATCATGCTCAAAACTTCATGTTTACTGTGTACATAAATGTGTATGACACAAAAGATGCAAGAAATATGTCTTCAATTGTTTTAAAGCTTTCTCAGTTTCATATGTAATAAAACAGAAGTTAATTTTGTTAAAGGAATTGACAACAACAATGAGCATTTTCAAAGTATAAACCACTTCAGTTTCCCTTGGTAGGCTTAAGCACATGTATAAACCAGGATAGCTGTGAATAATAAATAGTTTTTTGACTAAGCAGATAGCATTAGTGCAAATAAGAGCATTCTTTGCTCTGGGAAGAAGAGAGCACAGAATTGGAGATTTAGGGACAAAGTGTTCTAAATCATCAGTTGTACCAAGACTAAGGAAGCAATACATGTAATTTAAAAAGGCTGAGGGGAATAAGTTCCAGTCATCAGCAAGCAAAATTCTTGTAGCATTTCATACTGTACTCTGTTTCCAGCATGTTTTTTTCCTTGTCTTTTCCCACCCTTTCGTCAGGAATTGCAAAGACGCCTCTAATGTCAGATTAATGACTTCCCTGCAGTATGCTGCTAAGTGAACTTAGTTGGGGATAATTAGACTTATTAGAGCTCTGCTCATCAGGCTCTGTCAGACACCAAGTGGCAGCCAGACCCCTACCCCAGCTGTGCTACTGTGTTCTTTTACCTACTCTGATAGGCATGCTTTTGAGTTCATCATCATCATGGCCAGGCTTCGCGAACGCAGATTTGGGCAGGGCTGTCCCCACGTGGGTGTGCCCTTCCAGCCTGCGCAGGGGATGTTTTAGGTGAGGCTCAGCATGTGCAGAACTGGCCCCACCGTTTAAGTCCTAAGGTTCATCTGCCACGGCCGAGTGAGCTTGGACAGTGACAGTGAAGTCCTCAGCACTAGAACCTACAGCCCCTGGTATTCCCAGGAGGTCTCCCATCCAAGTACTAACCAGGGTTGACTCTGCTTGGCTCCCGAGATCTGGCGGGATCAGGCGTCAGGGTGGCATTTAACTGCCTTGCTTTTGAGTTACAATTTCAGTAACTACCTGGTGCTGAAATAGCAAGGTGCTTCTATGTTCCACACCATTGTCTGGAACTGATAGTTTATTTCTGATTTTCTTGCTTGATTCAGGAAAAAATACCAGATTTGAGTTGTGCTAATTTTACAATTAACAGTTCAGTCTAGGTTTTTATTTTCTACAAACACAGAATACAGAATTCTGTGGAAAGGGCTCTTCATGCAACATTATATAGGCTCTGGATGCCCTTGTAAAATAAATTCTGCTCTTGAGAATGTAGCTTCTTTTACTGAGCGTGAAGATCTTTCAGAGTAGCTATATGCAATAGATGAAGAAAACTTGGAAAATGGGTTTTGAGAACAGTTTAAGTAGTTTGGCTCACAACTTTTAGAAGTCAATCCCCTCATTTCGTAGTTCTTGTAGTGACAATTTATGATTCTTTTACTCTGAAAAACCAAGTCCTAGAATAAAACAATACATAAAACTAATATATAAAACTCTGAAAGAAAATATGCAGGACAGCTTTCTAATTGTAGGGTGTTACCAACTTTTCTTCATGGTGGTGACATTAATTTCTGAAAAGAATTGTGTTTGTTTTAGTAAAATAAACACGAAGGTCTGATTCACTGCTTACATGTGCTCACATAACTGCTATGGGGAATCACAAATTAGCATTCCATCTTTCTTCTAGAAGGCAACTGTCACCAGGGCATAGTAGATCTTCTACCAGCAAGTGAGAAACTGGGAAGCAAAAATTACGTGTAAGCCTTAATATGGTAAAGCATCACTTAGGTTAACATAGTACATGTGGATACAAAAAAGCAACTGCAAGCCTAATACTGTGATTCTGTTATGAGATGTACAAAGGGTTGTCAAAATATAATTAAGGACTCTGAAATATTTCTTGTATTCCTAAATCATTTCTTTATCAAATGACCTTTGTATTTTCTTCCTCCTGTTCTACAGATGGCAGAAATATACTAGTGTCTTCTGTGTTTTATTAGGAATTATGTCAAAGCAAAGTATTGCACTGTGTTCAGGAATATTATACAGTATTTTACTATCCTCCTGCACATGTTTTTAATTTGATATTAAACTCATGCTGGCTTATTGTTTTTACTGATCTTCGTGCTGTATTTCAGCTTTGAATTCCAGTTCAATTTGTTGCAGATCCCAGTAGTTTCCCTAGCTTTGAAAAAAATAAAATAAAATAAAGAGATAAAAATGTGCATTTCCTCAAGCTTATTGTGACTTAAAGATAATGCTGTGATATCTAAGACCTTAGTCTTTGCCATGGTTTTCAAAATACCAGAGTTTCCTTGAAACCCATTAGCAGTCCAGAGACCTGGTGATGTTTTGTGCTGGAAGTTTGAAAACTAGAGGAGACCTGGGAGATTTGGATATGAGAGTGCTAGATGGAAGCTTCAAAATTTGTATTTTTCATTATAAAGTGACACTTGTGTGAATTGAAATTTTACTTTAAGCAAATTTATTTGTTAGCAAAAATGCCTCGGGTTTTTTATATTGAATTGAAGGGATGAAGAGCTATGGTGATACGTTATTCTTTCCTGTAAGTATGAGTCAAGTTTGGAGGGGAGAAAGAAGAAAAAATAGAAAATGCAGCAATTACTTTCCTTGGAGTGTTTTTTGTACTGCCAGTAATGTTATTAACGACCATGGCATGGAAGTGTCCATCTTGTCTGTGAACTTTAATCCAGACTGCTATGTTTGAAAAGTGCTTTCGCTGTCCCTGCAATAGCTTAAGAGTTCCTAGTAATATTTTTAACTGTGATTCATCAGTAACATTCAAGAGCAGGGAGCTACTGAGAAACATGTAGGAGAATCACGTATTTTCAGAAATACAATCCAGTTATATTGCCCAGTATGTCTGCTAGTGATCATTTGCCAAAAGGAATGAATATCCATTTAAGTAGACATATACATATGTGAGTAATTTCCCCTGAAGATGTTCTGAATTTTGTAGACCAAACTATTAATTTTGAGGAGAAAACAGTTTTGTTTTTAATAAACTTTATGTTGTCTTAAATTGCTTCCTATATAAAGTCCTAGCCTTAAAGGTTACAAAAATATATTCAGTCATCTCACTTTTACATGTGTTTGTGTATAAAAGTATGTGCATGTTTGTAATTGATAAAAAAATTCATTTGCCTTTATCCAGTGTTTCAACTCAAACTTCACAAATCTGAACAGTTCTCAAAATAGCTCTATGAAGTATGTAATGAGGAAATTGGGGAAGATAAATGAAAGGTTAAGTTCTCCTGCTGGCATTTGTTTGTCTTATTGTAACATAAATATTATTTTATATGCTATTTTTTGTGGTATATTATTTCTATATACTCTTTGATGTAGAATAAATTAATCTGTGATTAAGGCTTAACACATCCCCATCAAGACTAGAATTATGACTTAGAGTGTCAAGGCTTTTGCCTGTTTTAGCAGTGATTTGTACCTGGGATGGTTTGGAGACATTTTCAGTGACCTAGTACTTGGAGGGCACCTCAGATGGATTTGTGCAGCGTAGCTTTTATCATGACATTTGTCAGGCAATTCTTACAAAAAGGGTTTTTTGGGTACCAATGGAGCCTGGCATCACAGAAACTATTTAAAGGACTGCAGGACATGGAAGGGAGGTATAGGAAAGAAAGAAGAATAAGATCCTCAGTGAAATATATGGTATTTTGCTGAAATACTTTTTTCCCCAATTATTAGCATGCTCTTAAGTTTAAAAAGTTACCCAGTTTGTGAAATAATTTCATTGTTCTTAATCTGTGGAGATCTCAAGCATTTCTATCCCCTGCGCTATTTTTCACATGACTGTGGCTTTATATTGCTATTTTAGTGCCATTTTCTTTTAACCATTCATATATTAAGTAGTCTAACACACCATATCTTTCACGGTAGCATTTTATAGTAGCCTTTGCAGACAATGCTAAAAGAATAACTAAATCTTTTTTTGACATTCTATTACCATGAATGAGCAAATATCTCCTGTCCTGAGTAGCAAAGTTTGGAAAAGAAAAAACAATGTATGTACAGTATGCTTTGCCTTTAAAATACCGAGTGAAACTCAGGGCATTGCTACTGAAACAAGTGTGGGTTCACCACAGTAAATGGAAGAATGGAATTGACCCTATTTCAAAGTCTGTGTTAAAATCCTTTTGGTGAAAATAAATTCAGTGTTGAAATACAGCAAATGCATGTTAGGTACAAAACCTTGTTTGTATGTGAGCTGTGCAGGTTTGCTTGTTTACACAAGTTTAGCCTTTGTTGCCTCAATGTAAATATGCCTTGATAAGATAGCAATTACAGGCCAAGATTCTTCAAGAACCTGCCTTGTTTTGATTAGACCTTATTTCTTATACATGAACAAGGAGGGGTTTTTTGGTATTTCAATCATCTCTTTCTGTGCACTTATGATTTTATGTAGAGCTGGACCCTATGCAGCATCTGTTAATGAGGTACATAAATCTCCTAGACCCAACTGCTGGTCCAAGGAGGGTCTGCCTGGTAGATGTTTGTATGCTGCTGCATTATGCAGTAATAATGGAGACAGTAAAGGTGAAATATCCAAAAGGCTAGGGAGCTTGGAAGATGTATTTCAATGACCGTAGGTACTTCTCTTGTAGGTAGTGACTGACAGTGGCAAATCCCAATTGCTCTGGAACTGCCCCCCTTCCCTTTCTTTCATTCCTTGTCTGTTTTCTTCAAAATGCTTGAAGTTCAACCTGCCATCCTCATCAAAAAGTTTAAGTCAAACAAAAAAGACCAAATGAGCAAAGGGTACTGTCATTTCAGCTGAATTATCTACCAGGCCAGTAAGCAATCAGGGAAGCACCAGGGGTGTTTGAATTATAGAGCCACTGTTCAAGTTTTAGGTAAAAAAATAGCTGAAACATTAGAATATGAATCACTGTTTCTGAAAATAACAGGAAGTTGCTAACTCCCAGTGAGGAGCTGTTTTCTTACTAAGCTTCTAGGAATAAATGAGAGAGCTGGCCTATAGATAAAAATCTACCAAAGGAAGTATAAAAAGTATTTAATGGTGACTTTTTTATCTCAAAAATCTGGAAAAAGGATTTAATGAGTTTGATTGGCAGAACATATAATTTTTTTCTTTTCAATTTCTATTGTGTTGGGAAAGAAAGCCAGAATGTATTTTCATAATCCCTGCAGTTTTATAAGCCCTAAATTCCACTGAGCTATATTGGTCTTCCTTTTATGTAGTTTTCTTTCTTTTCTTTTTTTGGGGTGAGGGGAGAGGGGTAAATATTTTTTTACCAAGTTCTTATTTGGTTTTGGAGCATATTAATTGCTTCCATAAAGTAGAATGTTTTAATTGCGTTCAAGGCTTCTATACTTATTGTATCTTCTTAGACCAGGGTGCCAGAAGTATACGAGTATTTTTGAGCAAAATAGCTTTGTATTTGCACAGTCTGCATATTGGCTGCTCATGGGTACAGTTCTCACTGATGAGTGCGGAAAATTCTTCTGGAGTGGTACTATGTCATTGTTATTTTAGTAAAGAGAGATATTTAGGAGGTTAAGCAGCGGTAGTTATTTTTTCTCCTTCATTTCATATGTACTTCAATGTTCAATGCAAAATAAAAGGCGTGAAATCTGTAGCAACAAAACCAATTCAGAGCTATGAATTTTTTTCTGCTTCAGTAGTTTGACACAGAAAGAATGCAGTTCTTCTGAGGAAAAAGTGAAGCAATCTACATTGAAAAATCTCTAGTTCTTTTTATTGTAAAATTTGAAAGCAGCCTTTCATTCTACTTTGTCTTCCTGTTCACCATTCTTTTTAATAGATGCTAAATTCATTGCCCCTTGAATTTCTGTAGTATCATTTCTGTTGAGGCAGTGAATATTTGTCAATCATCTACACTTTTATTATTGAATCTTATCAATTAATGTCATGACTTATAATAAATATTTCCATCTATTGACAGCACACTCATTTTTGTCTATTCCATGGCTACCATGCCACATATTAACTTTTCTGTCCCTTGTGACATAATCGCTCAACTCCTGAATTAATGCTGATATAGAAATACAGTTACCACCAGCATGTTCACATATGTAGACACCCTTGTGAAGACACATACACACACATATATATGTATATTTCTATTGGAGTGGGGATTAATAAAATTTTTTTCTGCATAGTAGTCTGTTACAGGATGGAGTGGGACTCAAGTGTCTACTCTCAATGCTGCAAAAGTAAGAGAAGGAAGAAATAGGGGGAGGCTCTGTGAAGGCAAAGGAGTGCAGAACAGCCTACCCAAGATGCTGGAGAATGAGGAGTTAATCTTGGTTGTACTATATCTTTTAGCAGGGAGTGTTAAGGTACACAAGGACTACTGGTTTTGAACTAAAAGAGGGTAGATTCACACTAAATAGGAGGAAGAAATTTATTGCAATGAGGGTGGTGAAACACTGGCACACATTCACCAGAGGGTGGTGGATGCCCAATCCCTGGAAACACTCCAGGTCAGTTTGGACAGGGCTCTGAGCAAGCTGATCTAATAGAAGATGTTCCTGCTCTTTGTAGAAGGTGGGGAGGTGGTCTAGATGACCTTTAAACCTTCCAACCCAAACTACTTGATGATTCTAAGATGGCATGTGATGTTTTTTCAAGTCTTAGGTGAACATGTAATGAGACAGGGATCTGCTGGAGGATTGGTGGAAGACTAGGAAGCCTGAACCAGTCTGTATCAAAAACATGTCTCATTTTTGGAATGTTTTATGTAATACTGAACACTGAAACTGGTATTCAATTGTACTGTCATTAAAAACATTTTTAAAAATCATAGATTGGCTGCTATGGAAATAGAAAATGTAACAATAATAGTAAAAAAAGCTCCTGGTTCTGCATGTTTTGTGGATTTTGGTTATGTAGAGCAAACATGAGTTGTTACCAGAAGTCATTTTCTTATCTTTAATAATGTGCCTTTTTTTCCCTATCACCATATGGTTGGTCTTACTGGCATGTACAGCAGCTACTTGATTCACAGAAACTTAACAGATTTACATCATAGTATTTGCTTAAATTAATTTATGGAAATAGTAAAGCCAGTCCTTGTTTCTTCATGCTAAGGCAATGTGTACATAGTTACACACTCTCCCTACCACAGAATATTTATAGGACTGTTTGTGTTGAGTTCTGTAGATTTGCAAAGAAAAACATTATTTTTGTCTGTAGAAAAGGGGTTGGGAGAAAGGGTGAGGAGAAAATGACAATCTTATTGATTAATCAAAGAAGAAAGTATGTTAAAGGAAGAGGTGACCTCCTCTAGCAGGTTCTTCCTTTGGACACTGATCCTTATGCTTCTTCCTGGTACTGAATCAGTCAGTTAGCAGTGACCCTTTTGCAGTTTGTGATGTGATCTGATGATTTTTGTGAGCAACACTAAAAAAGCACCCCATCCTGATCTCAACAAGAGCATTGCATTAGAAATGAATGCCTAAATTACAGACTAAATTCTTTTGTGACACATTTTGGGTAGATTATGTTCTCCTGCCTGCCGTTTATGAACTTGCCTGATTTATATATTGGTATAAATCACTGACTTCTGAATACAGTTGTTATGGATTTACAGCAGGAGTCACTTAAAATTCTGTGAATTGTTGTGAATCTTAACTGAGCTGTTTGTTTAGATTGCTATATCTATCAGTTTTATGTTTCTCAGATTAGATAATTTACATTATGTTTTTGAAGTCAGTCACCATTATTGTGTCAATTATTCAGGTTTCTTTTACTCTGCCTTAGGATATTTTTAACAAAAACTTTAGAATATAAAGATTGGCAAGAGTCTTTTGAGTGGTGGCTATCTTTTTTCTTCAGAGTTTTCACCATAAATCAGTCATAGCACAGGGGAAGAATACATGTAGAAAAAGAAGGGACTTCAGCAGTAGAAACTGTTCAGATTCGCTGGAAATTCTTGTGAGCACTTGTAAAATTGATGTAAGGTGAGATGTTGGCATTCTAAACGAGCATATGTAAACACTGGCTGAGAACACGGCCAAGCTCAGCAGATGCCAAACCCACATTGCTCAGTAGCTCAGAGCTTGCATAGTGGGCGCGAGACTGAAATGAGTGTGAAACTTTGAAATGGTTATGAAACACAACTGTGCTTTACAGTGTGCTGTATAACCTCTTATGATTCAGCATATCTGATCCTAATACTTTGCAGCAATTACCGGTTAGGCTGGGGACTGTTGTTCAGACAGGTTCTTGTAATTGGTGGAAGTCCTGAGTCCAATTTCAAAGAAAGAAGTAGTTTGACTTTTGTATCTGATTATTTTGTTATGTGCTGAAGCCACTATTTACCCTCAAAATAATTGAATGAACTTAGGCAATGCGTGGCATGCCATTTAGTTGTGCAACTATAATTAAGTTGGCAAATTGACTTCCTTCTTGACTTTGTCTAGATGACATTGAACTATATGGTTTGCTTTTCTGCTCATCTCTGCAAGGCTGCTGTTCCCTTTTGCTGCCAGTCATACTTTTATTGTGGATGCTGTAGCTGCTAGTAAGGATGAATGTCTTGTATGCACTTTGATCCCAAATGAAAATGAAGACTGAATCTTGCAAACTACATTCAGTCCTCTAGCTGCCAGGTTGCCTTAGCCTGTGGTTGTTGTGGTTGAAGTGTAGGAAAGCAGTGACTGTCTCTGAAACATTATTACCTGTATCTCCTGTAGTAGTTGTGTCCGATGGAGCTGCTGAGTTTGACATCTGAGGATGATCCCACTGGGACCTGGGACTGTCACAGTCCAGCTGGTTCTGATTGTTTGGTTGATTGTCACCAGCTTGTGCTGGGCACTGATAGGTCCTTTTTACAGTGGTATCATATGGACTGTCTAACAGTCATAAAAAATCTGGATTCCTCTGTCCTGGCTAGAGCTTTTCACAGAACCTACAACACTGCTGTTTCTTTGAACCCGTTACTGAGAATCCCATATTATTTTCAGTTCTACTATAGCAATATACAATGCTGGGAGTCTTTTGGGTGAGTTTACAGTAGAACTAGCTGTATTATGGTTAAGGGAAGATCTGTAGCAAGAGGAATGTGGAAAGAATATA
>JAOXXN010014063.1:0-20318 GCA_026770055.1 Myrmophylax atrothorax
CTCAACATGTGCTATCAGGCAGCAGGACTGCCTTGGTACCCACCCAAAAGGGGTATCTCCTCCCACAGCTCAGCTCTCTGTGGCTGCCCTGAGAGTTGGAAGGAATGAAGGTTTAGCCCCTAGAGAAGATGCAAACCAAGGTGGGATTGCAGATAATGGTGCTTGGGGTACAAAGGGAAGATAAAGCTGGGAAGTGGGTTTTGAAAGTTGTTTACGAGGCACTCAAAACCAAAGGAAGACATGGAAAATGAAGACAGGCAATAATAGAATAAAAAGAAAAATAAGAAAAGCATTTTTTAAAAAAACAAACTATAGTTACAGCTTTGTAAAGACTGGAGATTTCCAGTAGTGTGTATCAACTATTTGGTTTTTTCTGGACTGTATCCTCATGTCAGGTTTCTTGCTTAATTTTAGCTGCCATTATTTAAACTAAAACTGCATTACTGCCTGTGAAATAGTCTTTGTATTACTGTGGTCAGATACAGAAAGCAGCCATCCCATCATAGGAGCAGAGCTTACAGAACAGTTGTATTTTGGATCAACACTTGTTTCTAATATCTTAAATCGATTTTTTTCTTTTTTTTTTCCTTCTGAAGTGGAATTGCCCTGTAAGAACTCTCAAATTTATCTGTCTTTATTTGGAACATTTTTCTTATGTATCCTGTGGCATATACCTGTCCCCTGACAGGTGACAAGTGAATCAGGATGCTGGAGACTTTGTGCAAGTGAAGTTTATCTCCCTTTTGGGTCTCTTTCTTCCTGGTCACTCTGCAGATACTTGAAATACTTGTGCCTAGTAGGAGTTTGCCATTTGAGGTCTGAGCAATTCAGACTTAGGATACCTCCAAGTAGCTTAGAATTAGAAAAGCTTTCTTCTGATAATGTACAGGGGATATTCAACTAAGCAATAGGAAAATGCTTCTTTACAAGTTATAAGCTAATGAAAGCCTAGTATTTGTGTAATCAGCCTTGCCTAAGGCTGTGAGTGTCTCTTAGTAGCTAGAGAAATGCAGACTGTTGGCTGTGGTGGTTGGCAGTTCATACTTTGATGAGTGTATTGCTGACTGTTTGGTGTTGAAACAGCTTTTCATGGGGTGGAGGAGCTGCAGCAAATGGGACAGGCTGGTCTGGGCTCCTCTCAGGCAGTTCTGCTTCTTGGGGACTGTTGGATGGAACCACCTCCTTCTCCACAATGCAAAAAGAGGCCAAACTAAGTATTTGCAGAAAAAATAAATTAAAATTATAGGTCTCAGTGGAGAATGTGAACAGGTGGATCCGGGTTATTGACTCCACAGTGATGTCCTGGGAACGATGGAATGAAACTCAAGTGCTGTGCAGGTCCCATAGAAATGCAAGGGGCTGTCAACAAGGAAACTGTTCAGCACAAAAGCTCCGGTGACATGTGGGAGACAGAAACCCTGACAAGTAGTTAACTAAAGAGAGGATTTAAACAACCTGTGCAGTTCCCTTTGTTTCTATGGAAGACTTGTTTGCTTACTCCAGAACAAGGTAGGCATCAAAGGCACCCTCACTAAGCATTGACCTGGGATCAAGATCCTGTGTATAGAAAGGATCCCCCCAGGAGGGATTGCAGGATAATACCTGCTTTGTCAGTGAATACCTCTCTGTCATGCAAGGCTTTAAATGACCTGTCCAATATACAGTGGCTGCTCTCCCCATCAAGGGGGATAAAGACTTGAGTGTGCTAAAGGTTCCCTAAGCCAAGTGTTATCATGTAAATGGGTGTTGTACCTTCCTAGTGGAAGGAAGAAGCAACTAAAGCCCTTGAAAAAATTATTTATTTTAGAAGAGTTTTTTTGTTGTTTGTTTGTTTGTTTGTTTGTTTTATCTGGAAGAAATAAGTTACTGTGTTAAACAGTTCTGATAGTTTGTGCAAAAGCCTGCAGGGTGCTGTAACTTCATTTCAGGTTGTTTATGCTGGTAACTGGTGGTTTCTAAATGGCTGTTCTTAGCTGTTTGGGAGCAGGTCTTGCAACAGTTGTTTCCTGCAACTGAACACAGGAGCATAATACATAGGCAAAAGACAGTGGCTACCAGGTGGTGGAGAAAAGTGACTCAGCTTGGAAATCCTTGAATCAGAAAAAAAAAATCTTGTTTGCCACATGTTCTCCTTTCCCCATGCAGGTTCTGTTGACCTGCTTTAGTGTCTGCTCTTTAATGATTCCAAATACAGAGGAACTTAGGTTAGTCCTGTGTAAAACTGTAGGCAGGAAGAGGTTTGCCCACCTCTAGATCTCTGTGGGGTGTGTGGTTCTGCTGAAAACCTCACACTGAATCAGATGGTTGCATTTTCTGAGCTGTTGTTTCAAGTTCTTGTCCCACTGAGATACCTTGTGGAACTGCTTTGGCTGCTCTTAGTGTTTTTTAAGGTGATGTTAACCAATGTATAAGCTGGAAATGCAAAATAGAGAGATTGTTTAGGTCTCCATGGTGACTGTGGGATCCTGAAAACTAAGGAAAATATATTTGACTTCTCAGGGTCCTTGGTTACATCTGAGCCCTCTGGGTTTAGGCTTCCAACTTAGAAAAGTGTTTCTTCAGGCAGTGTAGGAAAGTTCATACAGTACAGAAGATAAAACCTGGTTTGCAAGCACAAGAGAGAGACACTATGATAGTGTTCAAGTAAAGAAGGGTTTTCTGTTGTTTTTTGAGGAGATTTCTAGAGATGAATTACACTTACCATGTTACTTCAAAAGCATTTCATAAATAGTAGTTCAGGCTGCCTCCAGAAACTGTCAAAAGAATAACCTTGCTATATGACAGCTACTCCACTGGCAGACAATGTAAGTTATTAATGAGAGGGTGAAATTGTGCTCTCTCTTGCATCTACTTGGTATCTTCTACTCTACTGAACACAGATTTTCAGTTAGTTATACACAGAGACACGAGTCAAAGTCATTGAAGCACTACTGAAATCTGTGTGCATGAGAGTAGCAGTTCTGGGGGAATGTGTGTGTAAAATAAGCAGATCTCTGATGGGTCAGGTCTGTCTAGAGGGATCCCAATACAGCCTGTGACCTTGGCAGTTGGTTACTTTCTCTAATTCCACTCTCACATCAAAAAAAATCCACTTATTTAGTGCTGATGGTCAGAAAGAATAAATAGGCATTTATATTGAAGAATGGAAATAATCTAACTTGAGGATGGTTTGTTTGACTTTGTAAGGATACATGAAGAGCCTCAGGAGTTGATTTTGAGTCTCTAACATGGTTATTGTAAGTCAGAGATGAGGCCCAGTCTCTGTGCTGAAGCTGACAAAGTGTCTAGACACTGAATTGAAATCTGCACTATTTTTGTAGCTTCTCTTACGTGGGGTGATGATGTAACATGCCCAGTGTCCATGAGTTACTGGCATCCATCCTTCATTTCTGCATTCTCTCTCAGAGAAAAGTGGGTTTGATGGTTCAAGGCCAAGTTCTCCCATCACCTGGTGCTTCGTTCCCTGCCCACTGGCATTCTGGGGGGCAGAGCCGGGTGCCCACGTGGGCAGGGCTGGTGTGGCTGTGCTGCAGGAGAAATCCCCAGCCACAACCAGTGCCATTTCCAGGGAGAGCCCAGGGGAGCAGCTTCATCCTGGCACTGCAGGGGTAGGGTGGGCTGAGCAATCAGGGGTTTACCATTTCACCCTCTGAGCAGCATCACAGGCATGTAATGGCTCTGTCAAAGGTGAAGGCACAGACCTTCATGGAACTGTGTGTGTCACGGCAAGTGGAGGGCCTGAGCCCAAAGGTCAGGTTTGGAGTTGATAATTTAATTTGAAATACAGACTTTGAAGGCTTATTGTGATGTATGGCTTGAGTTGGAAGCTTTATTAAGCTTGCATCCCTCCATTCCTTCTTTCTCATCCCATTCTCCACTCACCTTTCAGGCACTCACTGAGTGGGATGGCAGTAACAAATCCAAATTGCTGTATTTTGATGATGCTTGAGAAACTCAGAGAGCACATTTTGCACACCAGTGTTAACAGTGTGAAAAGTCTTTTCTTGATCTGCAAAAGTGGCTATTTTTTCAGGGAACCCACTGTATTCCAATTGTTGCCTTATTTAGAAAACAAAACAAAATGAAAAGGTGTCACCTCCCAGACATGGCCCACTGGGGCCTGGCTGATTGATGGATGCTCCTTATGAATATTCAACATGTGCCCAACCTTATTGTTGTAGAGGTTTTGTTCCTTCTACAGCTGATAATCAGAATCCAGTGGTGTTTACAGTGTCACTGAACAGGAATTAATCAAAATTTTGATTAAAATGTAGGAATGTGGTTTTTTTCTGTAATGATTATTTAACATTATAAAACTAGACAATCAGGATAGGTGAACAATTTATTGTATTTAATTGGTTTAGGACAGGATCACATTATTCCTGTCCTTCACAGACTGGCTGTCCAAGGTGCTGGGATAATAGTGTGAACCCCCTTGTTTCAGCTTATGTTTTGACAATGCTATAAAGTGACAAAGCTAGTTACTTTTGATAAGAAAAGTACCCAAGTGAAACCCCATGTTTCTGAGCTTGGTTACACACCTGAGGATACTTTGTCTCGAGATAGGCAGCAATTGAGGAAAGGTTAAAAACCTTCCACTTTGCTTGGGGTTGTATTTCTTTTTGTACTCGAAGTGGTGTGACTGACCCCATCAGTTAAGTTGTTCCTGTTTATCCCAAAATTCACAAAAAAGCCTCAGTTTTGGTTGTTCCTGATTTTGTGCCACTCCCCCTCAGCTTTTTGGGCATTTTCCCCCCAACTGCTTCTGGGATAGGAACTACTGAAATCCTTCAGGTACAGCCTGTGACAGGAAAGGGGTCGTTGCTTGGAGGGTCAGTGTGTGCCTGCATAGCAATCCCTCACTGTTCTATACACTTGGAAGAATTAGTATCCCATGTTTCTCTTTTTTAAGAGCCAATTTTAAATTTAATAAAACAGGACTGTGTCACTGTAAGGAGGTTTGGGTTTCAATACTTCAGATGAATACCATAAAATGATTTCCTGTGTCCAGGTACCACTTGGCCTCTGTAAGAAGCAGCTGTTTATTGGGAGGGTTGTCAGATCACAGGCCAGACACTTGTTTTTTCCTTAAGCTGCTCTTAATAGGGAACATCTTTTCCAGTTGCCTGGTGCTAACACTAAAGGCACTCCTTGTCTTTAAGTGTGGGATATGTTTGGCAACAAATAAAGAGAATCTCATCAACGTTATAGTTTCATGCATTTTTTTTTCATGCTCTGGAAACCCTTGGGTATTGCTTCAAGAGAAGTTACATTGATTTGTTGTTGATAAGAGTTTGAGATAGCCTCTTCTGAGGAGTGAAGCTTTTTGTGCCAACTTCCAAGAACAGAGTTCTGATGAGTGTTCTGTATCAAGCATTCTGGTAACCAGGGTTCCAAAAACTGTTTCCTGCTTCAGGTGACCAAAGACAATGCAGAACTCTCCTCTGATTGTTGTGGTTGTGAAGAATTCCTGACCCTTCCAACAGTACAACAAAGTGTTTTACAGTCTCTTGTGTGCAGAACCATCTGCAAACCAAGTTGCTGATGGGATTAACTGCACTGCTGACCACCTTTCAGTTTTCTCCAAGTCAGTAGCATACATGGACTGTAGTACAGTGGCTCTCTGATGTAGAAGGGGCAGAAAAATAGTTGGGTAATGTATTGACAGAAGACTTAGTTGACTTGTAGTGTTCCTCTCCACAGCCTTCAAAATTAAAAAGATTCTTATGTTGGTTATTTTAAATTTTAGCTAGTTAGGCAGCTAGCTAGGGGTAGATTCTGCCTGACAGTGGGACAGAAGTCCAAATCAAGTGTGTGCTTTGGTATTTTTGTTGTGAGGAAGCAAATAATGATGTGTTTCATCTTGCACACTCTTTTTGGGTTGAGCTAGAGGATGGAGATTCCATTTGAAAGACTTTATTTTGGAAGATTGAAGTCTGCACTTGCAGCCAAACCAGATTTTCAAATGAGCCCAACCAATGCAGAATCTCTTCTTTCCTTTGCCTGAAAGCCATAGAAAAGCTAATATTGGTTTTCCTTATTTACTCCTCATTTCACTGCCAGGTACTTCCAAGTTCATTGTGTTTGCCATTGAAGTGAGTTACACACAGAACACTGAATGCTGACTTTGATCAATTTGTGTTGGAGAAATAATCAAGGTGTGTCTTGCTGGCTGATGAAGCTTCCCAATCACTTCCTCAGAATGCTGCATTTGGAATACTTTTACCTTTCCATTTTTTTCCCTTCCCTGCAGGAGAAGTTGCTTTAAGAACTGGGTGTTAAATTGGCAATGACCTGACTTGCCTTCAGTTATAAATAGCAATAAAAAGGAAGGGGATTCCCCTCCTGCCAAGCCCCATTCATGGCTTTCTATTTTGGTTGAACCATTCCTTGCAGTGCACTTGGACTTGTAGCAGCAAATACAGTCACGTTCCCAAACTGTGCCCTCGAGCTCAGGGGCAGGTAAAGCTGCTGTGGTACAAATGCTTTTTTTAATTTTTTTTTAATTAATGGACTTAGAGATGCCCTAAGAGGTATTGAAACAGTGCCCATGTGCTGGTTTTGTTCCTTGTACATTGTTCTGGGCTCTGTTGAATCACAAAGCTGTTAATGGTGAAACACTACTGAAATGTGAGGAAACTAAAACTTGTGTATATGATAGCCTGAAAGGAGAACAATTTTTCTTTGTTCATTAGGCTTTCTCTTTTAGGGCTGTGGTTCTTGTACTGTGGCTATTATGGAAGTGAGGCACTTGAAATACGTGGTAAAGTAACTTAGGAATGTTTGGGGGGGGTGTTCTTTCTTTAAGGCAACTTTTCAACATGTTTTTATCAGTCTGTTATAAAAAGCATTAGAAAAAATATACCCTCATTTAATATTAGGAGTGCTAACTGTTCTCATATACCCTCATTTAATATTAGGAGTGCTAATTGTTCTCATATACCCTCATTTAATATTAGGAGTGCTAATTGTTCTCAACCATTTAATCACAGTGTGGGCTCACCGGCTGATCTGTTGTGTTATTAAAATACATATTTGCTCAAATGTGGGATGGTAGTGGTGTCACTTGACACTTCACCTGTAAGTCAGACTGTTTGCACCTCCAACTTTTCAATGCAGTGAGTGCTGGTGTGTTTTGAGGAAGCCCTTGGTCGTTTAGAATGTGGTCATAGGATTGATACTTGATCTTGAAAGAGGTGCCACTGGGACAAAGTGATTCCTAATTCAATGGTTTCTCATGGATTGAATGAAAACCCCACATAAAAACCTCTGGATCTGTTCTGTGCATGGGAGAGCAGGATTAGCCACACACCATTGTTTTTACATCACTACAACTCAGCTTTGAAGGGAAAAGGAAGGTAATTAATTAAAATGCTAGTTACATTGATTTGACATTTGTAGGAGATTTGTGTCATTTCCCAAAGCAAGACAACAGAACTGGGGGAGAAGGTAGAATTAGCCTGAAAAGCATGAGCTGTGCACAGGCTCTTGTCAATCCTTCTGCATGTCAGACAAACCCAAACCAGATTTGTCTGGTTCAGCCTCTCTGTGATTGACACAAGTAGGTTATGAGTGGTGGTTGTGCTTCCAGCTGTTGAGAGGAAGAGGCAGCCACAGTTGTGGTTTTCTCTGTGCTCAGCAATAGCCTCCAATCCGTGGGGGAAGCTGCTCAGCCCCATCTGGGTGTCCTTTCATCCTCTGTGGAGCTCAAGAGGATTGTGGAGTGCTGGGCCCATTAGTAAGGTGTAATTATCTTGACAGAGCATCAAGTATCTCTTGAGACAAGGATAATTCTGGGTTAATTTATGTCATGAAATTTAGAAGTATTAACCACCATCAGCTATTTTTTTATTTTTGCTATTGAAGAAAACAGCAGCAGATCAGAATATTTGTATAAATACCAGTCTGGGAAGATGTGTGAAATGTAATTAACTCAACTGCATGTAAATGAAATCAGTTTTGTGTTCTCCATCTGTACTTCCCTGAGATTAATCTACTGATTTTGGAGTGAGTGGCTTACCTACCAGCAATGTTTCCTGGCTCTGACTCTGCAACCATTTGAAACCTGGGTCTGAGCAGTAGTTTTTCCTCAACACTGCAGAGATATGCACAAATTGAAGCATCTTTAAATTCACCCAGATGGCATGGGAAAGAAGCTGAATATTCTTTCAGCACTGCTGCTAATACTTCAGTGCAGAAAGGCTGCAGGTCCTTGCTGTTGCCTGACCCGTGGTGGGCACTGCATGGGCAGAAGGCATCTCTGAATATTCACTGGGGAATTTTTTAGCATAATGCTGCATTCTGTATCTTAAAAACACAGAGATCACAGTTTCCCATTTAGGGAACAGCTAGTCTTGTTAAAATTCCTCAAGAATTCACCCAAGGAACTACTGGCTGTGCTGTGTCCTACAAGTTCTCAGCCAGTGCATTGATTGCTGAATCAGAATCCAGCATCTGCTGCCCTGAGGTTCTGATTCACTGATTCTCTGAGCACACAGCTGGGCTGTAGAAAGAAAATAAGGTTCTGTCTGGTGTCAGTAGGCACAGGATGGTTCCAGTAAGGACTTTAGGTAAATAGTTTCCTAAGAACAGATTGCAGTGTGGGTTTGGTTTGAATCCCCAGTCATTCCTGGCATCTTAGGTTCAACTATCACTGCCTGTATCTGTACACTCTGGAGATGAAATGAATTAAAATTTGTCTGTATATGTTTACAAAGTAAACATTAAAACTGAAGAAAAGCTATTAATAATTTCAGTGGGTTTTTTTAATCAGAGAGGAAAAAAAAAGCTAATACTGTACATTACTTTGACAAGTTTTGTGCATCACCCCGAGTAGATGTAGAATAACAACCACTGATACCCTTCTGCATTGGAGGGCAGGTGCTCATGCTCTGAATTTCTGCTGTTGTTTGAAGACATTGTATTTTGAATGCAGTGTTAGGACACAGATGAGCAGCAGGACCAAAGTGAGTGGCAATGAAGGCTGCTGTAGTTTCAAAGACCAACAAATGAGTTCATTTCCTGGATGGTTTTTCATTTTTGTGAAAACCTAACCACTTGTAAACTAATCCTTGGAACCTCTGGCAGCATAATGCAGTGTGGCATGTTCATTACTGAGGCTGGGGGTAATGAAACCAGTCAGGAGTAAAAGGTACACTGTGTATTTGTGTATCTGCATTGTGTGTTTGCATCACTGGCCAACCCCGTCAGCCCCTTCTACGTTCTGTTTAAACATTGTAATTCTTTTAACTCTGGGAGCATGTTGAAAGCTCCAAGGGCAAGTGTTAAAATGAGAGAAGTTATTTGTTAGGCTGGTGTCATGTGAATTTTAGTGATTTGAAGGAAGAGGAGGTTCATGAGAAGCACTTTTCATTGCAATATTTACTCCTTTACTGGCTCTGTAATTTTTTTTGCTGAGTTTGCTCTGACAAGTTTTAGCCCAAATGTGCCAAAGTTGAATGGATGAGTTGCATGAGAATAAAATACGGGATTTTTAGAAGCATATGAAACATGGCATTTCTTAAAGGTACTCTGTTATGATTTGGCCAAAATACTGTAATTTTGGGCAGCCTCAGCCTTCAGATTCACAGACCTCCGTGAGGACAAATGAGTTGGGCATTTAAAGAGAAACTGGGTTCACAAACAGCTGGGTGCTTGATTTGCCACAGTGTTTCATCACAGGTTGTGTTCAATTAAGATGGTTTGTCTACAAACAAGTGTGGGGTGATAAAAAAGGGT
The DNA here is from genome assembly GCA_026770055.1 of Myrmophylax atrothorax. Taxonomy (NCBI): domain Eukaryota; kingdom Metazoa; phylum Chordata; class Aves; order Passeriformes; family Thamnophilidae; genus Myrmophylax; species Myrmophylax atrothorax. The sequence goes on from JAOXXN010014063.1 coordinate 9,739, forward strand.
TTCCTTTTCCTGCAGTGTGACCCTCCCTGGGAGCACTGTGGGCTGCTCAGCTCCTGTGTGTCTGGAGAGCAGTTGCTGCTGTCAGCTCGCTGAGCTCAGCTCTGCCATCTGAGCTGCCCTGCTTTGTTATTGACTTCCCTCTGCAGCACTGAGGGCTGGGCTGCTTTGCTGCCACAAGTCAGGCTGTTGGGGTTTGTCTGTCCTTTGCCTTGGTGTGTCATTCTTAAGAGCAGTGCCATGATGTGCTGTTGCTTTCACTCTTTGCTTAGGGACAGCATTTGAGGTGTTCTTCTCCTCACACGTCCCACCCAGCAGTGCTGCGATGGGAGTTACCACCCAACTCTCCTTACTGCTCGACTGTCCTGCTGACCTGTTCCAGTGGTCTGAGATCCCAGACTGGCAGGAAGGAACCAGGAGGTGCAATGGCATGGGGGAATATTCTACTGTCTACTATTAAAGTTCTCCACACCTCACAGGCAGGTGGGATTGGTCAGTGTGCTGCTGGGTGTGCTTTAAGTGCCCAGTGGCATTTATTTTATACCACTTAGCCTGTAGTGTTTAGTATGTGCAGCTGATCAGTAATCAAAGTTTAGGCACTGCTGTCTTAAAACTGGATTTTTCTTCAGCATCCCTTAAAATGTTAGATGTCAAAAAGAGGAGAAAATGCTGTTAATAAAATGTATGTATCTTTTTTACACTCTTAAACCTTAGGGAAAAGTATTTGACTGAATAATCTATAAAGTTATATCATCAGGAGGGGAAAGAATATAAAGTAACTGAATGTGACCAGATGTAATTGGTCAGTCTGGAGTTTGCTCCTGGGAACTCTGGTCTTTGCCAGGGCACTGTGTATCCATGGTGCTTCCCTCCAGTGTTCCCACCATGGGAGTTATTCCTAGGAGTTGTTACTACTGGCCCACGACAAATACACAGGGAGATTTGGGTTGTAGTAGATTTTGTTGCAGTCTTGGTTTGGAAAGAAGTCATGTTGTCTGAGCAGAATTCTTTCTAAATGCCCAGGGAGTGTCTTGTTAGGTGGCACTGCTGTTCTTGTTAGGTGGCACTGCTGTTCTTGTTAGGTGGCACTGCTGTTCTTGTTAGGTGGCATTGCCGTTCTTGTTAGGTGGCATTGCCGTTCTTGTTAGGTGGCATTGCTGTTCTTGTTAGGTGGCACTGCTGTTCTTGTTAGGTGGCATTGCTGTTCTTGTTAGGTGGCACTTTTGCCCAGATGTCTGAGCTGGCTTCAGGACCTGCAGCGCTGGAACTGGAGCTGCTGACTTGATCTCCTCGCTGATCTCATGCTCAGAGTTCTGTTCCCTTTGTTCTCTGCTGGTTCCCCTCTGGCCACCTCTGGAGCTGCAGCTTTGGCAGGCAGCAAAAGGGCCCTTCTGGTGTGTCATCTCCAGTGTGTTTCTGAGCGTATTGTTTTGTCTCTCTGATTTCAGACACTCAGCAGCTCCTGGGGACTAGTTGGGTGCCTTTGCTGCTTTGTGTTGCTTTGTTGTTGCAAGTGGTGGATAAGAGTAGGAATATGATATTTGAACAAGTGCCCTGAAGGAAATGGTGCTCTCTGCAGAGGAACAGAAAATGGAGAGAGTGGTTGCTGAAATAAATGTTCTGGCAAGAACACTGAAAAAGAGAAGTGTTTGTTTTGAGGAAATCCTTAGGTGCTCCTTACTGGGAGTGTCACACCACACACTGTAGTATTCCAAACCCCTGCCATGCTGCAGGAAGGTTGTAGAGAAACACCTGAGCAGGAAAAACTGTTTCTGCTGCAAGGATGCTAGAATGGTTATTTTATCATCTCCTTAGTTTACTATGACTGGAGCCAGAAGCATGAAAACACTTCAGTCAAATGTGGATCACATGTGATGGGAAACTGCACATCCCCTTTTGAGTCTGCTGATGTCTTCATTGGTTGTTCTGCTCTGGAAACTAAGGTTTCTTCACTGTGTGACAAGTGTTTTGATTTTTTTTTTCTTTATTGTATTTTTTAATGAAGAGTGGTGAGGTAATTTAGCTTCCCCAGTATTTTGTTTGAGGCTATTTTCAGGCACAAATACGTTCAAGTGTACATAAAATTAATTTGCTTCTCCCGTAGATAGGATTCCTGTCTCCATTGGTGTGGCTTCCTTGTGTCAATGCAGTTGATTCTTAGTATCAATTACATTTAATTGTTTGCATTCTAACTTAAGGCTGGTAGTGAGTTGATTGGAAGCTCAAACACTCAGACTTAGGTGGAATTTTCACCCCTAAGGGCTGTCGCAGCTGCTCCCTGCCCTGCAGGTACTCAGTGCTCCTGTTGGGCTGTCCCAGTGTGTATGGAATGATTTCAGCTGTTGGAGGGAACATCGGGCTCTTCTGTTCCACACTGGAAAACTGGGAAAATACTGTAGGGGTGGAAGTATCTTTTTCTTGCTCTGTTTGCTTTCTTTTCTTCCCTCACTGTGAATATTTGTTCATTAACTCTTGCAAGCCCCTAGTTTGATTTTTTAAAAAAAATAAAGTATCACAAGTCTTAATTACATGCTAACTTCAGTTTAAATATTCTGTTCTCTCAATATTTTTCCTGGTGTGTGCTTTCCATACTTCAATAAATAGATAGGTTTTGGCTTGTTCATATCAGGATGTGTCAGAAACTGTGATTTTCATACATCACTGGATGAGAAGTTGGTTATCTTTTGAAAATGTGTACAGAAATACTGAGCTCAAGGCATCTGCTTTGACAAAGTTAAATAAATGAACAAGATGCATTTGAGAACTGAGGGGAGACAGAAGGAAAGCTTAAACATTTTAGTGGTAATGAAATAATAGAATCCAAAAGTATAAGGAGCCACTAAATAATGCTGGAACTATAGTACCAAATTATTATACATAGGGAAAAATTTGGGTTTAAATTGTCAGTGTTTATATTATCATTCCAGCATAGTTCTTTCCCTGGAATCTGAGGTCCATAGGAGCTGAAAATGCAGCCAACAGAAGGCAACTTAGAACAGCTCTCAGTGTTCAGAAGGTCATTGAGTGTGATATTTGAAATAGTTGAAAGGAATTACTCACATGCACCAATGATTTGTAGGGTCCTTCCATCAAGGGTCCTTTAAAGAAAGATCCTATTTAGATAAGAGATGGGAACACAGTTAAAGCTGCTCTTTCTTGACTTGGAGTGCTCAGCATTATGTAAAAAACCCTCTGCCTGAACTTCTGTAAGATAAAGAACATATTAGTGGAGTTGAGTACTCAGGACCTGAGAGGTTCCCAAGCCATGGGAGTGCTTTGTGTTCCCTCTCAGCCTTGTGGGGCAAACTTTGGCCTGTGTAGCAGAGTCAGGAGTTGCTTTGCCCCTCTCTCAGCAGTGGATTTGGTGGCTTAGGATTTTCCCCATATTTCTGCAACTGCTCCTTTCCTGAGTGGGAATTTCATAAACAGCTGCTGTGATTGGATCCTTAAAAGGGCTTGGGAAACTTTGAGAAAACTCTAAACCTGGAAGAGACTCTGCATTGCAGCCATGGGTGTTGTTGGTCACCCTGCCTGGGTGGATAATCTGTTTTTATGAGGTTCTTACAAGAAAGCTCAGTGTACATTGAGGAATAGATGGGGTTTGTGTACTTGGAATCTTAATTTTATTTTGCAGACAGGCATTTAAAAATGCTGCCCCCTCAAAAATCCAGTATGCAAACCAAAGAAATCTTCCTCTTAAGTAGTTGCATGTGCAGATGTTGTGTGATGAGTTTTTTATTTGAGTTATTTTGCTTTCACTAAATGATTAGGTAGCCCTAATTTTGAACTGGATTCTAAAATGCCAAACTGAATTTTAATAGCAGAGGAGCTGATTCCAGAAGGTGTTTGGTCTCTGGGCTGTACTTTGGCATCCTGTTTGTCTTTGTTCTCTGATACTGTTACTATCCCTGTTGCCAGAATATCTGAAACAAAATTCCTTCCTCCCCACCTCCCTTTGCCTGGGAACTGAGAACTCCTCTAGGTGACAAGAAAAGAAGTGTTTGTTTACTAGGGAAAGGTAAATAGATGATACAGTGATGGTGTCATGACTTTTCTGGAGCGTGGAATCAAAAGATCTGGGGAGGAATAAGCACCAAAGCCTGTTGAATTACAGTTTGGAGAGAAGCAAATGATCACCACTGCAAGCTGGAAAATGTCCTGAAGCCCAGAACACAGTGAAGAGTTGCTTGCTATCCCTGCTGTTTCACAGACAGCCCGTTGCCTTCAGTAACTGGGTTCCTGATCTCATGCTTTTAGAAGTGGAGTGTCCTGGGACTGTTGTGAGTGTCAGAGTGGAGGGCCTGGCACGCTGCTCCAGCCTGGTGCTGCAGCCCATAGAAACTGTGCCCTAGTCCCCAGGGGAACATTGCTGGCATTCCAGAGCTGTGCCACTTCTGTTGACCTTCCCCACATTCCTGGAGTGGCAGTGGAAATGTCAGTCCCTGCTGTGTGCACAAAACTGGCTGCAAAGTGCACAGCAGTGATGTGTTAAAGATGTAGCACGGGGTGGCCTGTACAGGGGAGAAATCAGGGAGGTGGAAGTCTCTGAGCTGAAGGAGGATGTTGCTGAGCAGCAGAGGGGTCTTACCCAGCAGCTCATTCCTCAGCTGGTGGTGCCTGTGTGTGTTGAGCTTGTTGCAGTGAGGAAGCTGGAAAGTGCTTGCTTTTCTTAAGCTCACATTGCTTAGGATTGATTTTCTTGATTTTTCTTCAAAGGTGAACAAGTTGTTGTGTTTGCAAATCTGTGACTGTGCCATCAGTGCCCAGGTGGGACACTGTGGGAAGCAGGTCCACTGCATCTCCTGCCCAGCCCTGCTGGGGTAACAAATGCTCATTTAAGAGGTCAGAAAAATAAATAGAAAAACATCAGTGCTGTATTAGTGCTGTGGAAAACCAATATATACCATTTCTGGCAAGTGAGTTTTGCAGACTGTGTAAAAATTCTGGAATCAAATGTCACTGACTGTAGCACTTCTCTCAATGTTTCTACACCTTGAGCTTTGATTCTCTGCTTTCAAAATGACTGATGGGCCGATGTGCAGCGTGTGAAATTAAAACTCTAAAGGTGTGTTGGTCCAACACTGGTGCATGGCTGTCTGTGGTTGAGCTGAATGAGGAAAAGGGGGGAGAAGTGGCTGCAGCCTTTTTTTCTTTATTACAAGCACTGAGGGATCTGTCTAAGCCAGTCTTCACCAGGTAGAAAACCTGTTAGGATTTACATTCCTTCCATTTGCATTCAGTGAGAGACGGTCCCCTTGGTTTTTAACTGTTCACTTTGACTCTTGCAAACCATTTGGGGATCTTCCTCAGACTCTCTCTTCCTCCAGAGAGTGTGGTTAAAAGAAAGATGTCTGCAAACTTGTCAGTACAGATTTGTCACTGTCAGGCTACATCTGAATCTTGATCCCGTTATTGTGAGCAGCTTCTGTTGATTTTTGCAGGAGTTCAGCCACGTTTCCATTTGTGCAGAGGGGAAAACCACCCCTGCATTTTCATTGCTGTTGCTGCTCTAATGTAAAATTCTTTAACTGCTGAAGTTACCTGGGTCTTCTTTGAACAAGAATCCTGTTTGAGATGAATTAAGTAGAAGGAGAAATTTTGAGGTGTCTGTCTTGCTGTGATGCTTTCACTCTGTTAATGCTGCAGGTGCCTGTGCAGCCTCTTCCCCTGCAAAGGCTGCAGACTTGGCTTTTTGCCTGAATGCTGCAGAAGGTTCTGAGGGAACAGCCCCAGAAAGGTCCAGTTTCCTTACTATGACAATTTTGTCAATTCTGTTACTATTTTTTTTTCTCTTTTCCATTTTTGGATATTGTAAACTCTTTTCTACGCCCAGTGTAATTTTTCTGTTGTTACTTGGATTTGGTGGTAATTAAAGGTGTCATGCGTGTGGTTTAGATCAGTTTTTCTCTGAACTAAACATGGTGAGGATTTGTTTAATACTGGTAACATTCATTTGGCTCCCAGTGAGGGGCTGTGTTTCTTCCCACTGCATCCAAGTGAAGGTGGTTCAAGCTCTGAGCGTGGCTCAGCAAATGGGTGGTTTAGAATTAAAGAACTGGACAGGGGCTCTGGTGATAAGGCAGGCAAAGCTGTAGCTCTGTGGTGGATTGACTTGCATAAGGCAATTATTTTTGAAAGCCACAAATGGTGGTTTCCTGGTTCTTCAGCATCCTCTGGTTGCACTCCTGTTCTCAAGCTTCTTATCATCAAATTCCCATCTGATGCCACAATCTTTTCACAAGCACTATATGGAAGGAGGAATTGCTGCCAGATTCTTCTCAGTGTCTTTCCCCTTCAGCCTGCTGTTTTCTACCCCTTGGCTTGCAGGTGGCACCTTCATTCCTGGTCCTTTCCAAGGCTGTACCTTTGCTGTGGAAAGGGCACTGTTGTGCCTCTCTGTACCTGGAGAATGGAGTCTCAGGGTGGCTGAACCACCCCGAGACTGTCGAGCTCTGTGTGAGGCTGGGAAAGACATCACAGCTTGGGCACACAAAGAAAGTCTCAGTTCTGCTCCTCTTCCTTTTGTGGTTTGTGTGGGTTGTTGCTCTTTCAAGGGTAAAGGCTTTGGAAACCACAGGCCTTGGCTGTGCCCTGGCAGTCACTGAGAGTGTGGTGTCCCTGCTCCTGTCTCTGGTGTGCAAAGGCTCCTCTCCACTAATAGGGACAGCAATAATTTCTTCCCATCCTAAACTGAGGAATTAGTACAGGCAACTTTGAGAGCTGAAAAGTGTGACAAACGTGTCCAAGTCCTCCCATGTAATGATTAAATTTTATATCCCTGAAAAGCTTAACCCAGTCCATGTGACCTTTCCATTAGGACTTCATGTTTACTCTTAGCAGTTCTCTTGGACACATGCATTGCCTTTTAGACTTAAACAGTGTAACTTGAGACAGGAGCTGCAGTGCAGCAGCTAAATATATCCTACAGCATAGCCCACAAGCCCAGCACTCAGAAATGAATCCTTGAAAATAAGGAGGACTTGGATATTTTTTATAACCATACCATGTGAACAGTTATTTTTCATGTGGTGCTGTAATTTAATTTTAATTTATTTCATATGCTCTCCTGAGATACTCTTAGGGGCATAGGAGTTGGTGTAATGAAGTTAATGTGAAGCAAATGGATTTAGGCTAAATGGGAATGTTTGGTTTGTGGGAACTATGGATTTGCTGAAGTAGAAGGTGTCAGAGTTGAAGGTGTAGGCTGTCATAAATGTCATGTAATGCCACTGGACACACAGGATGAAAAAAAAATGAGTCCATTTGGTGGTGGAAATGGTTGAAATTGTTCTGAAGCTTCCACAGGGTCAACTGAATGTTAGCTGAGAAATGTGTGGATAGTGAGGATTTCTGTCTAATTATTGCTTGATAAGTTACCTGCTGATTAAGCAGTTCAAGTTTGTCCAGCCATGAGAAATGTGGAATGGGGTACAAGTAGTGGCATAAAAAAGCCTGAGTGGCTGCAGTTGAATTTCATGCATTTTATAAGTACATAACTGCTGAAATGAGAGACACTGGTGTTTGGCCTCCTCTTTGTTGAAGTTTAAAATGTGAGCTTTCTCCATTTGACCTGGTGGTATATTCCAGAAGTAAGGAAATTGCCTGACTGAGCTGGATTTGCTTGATTTTTAAACTCCAGCAGTTTTCCTGTGGGATTCTCCTGACTCCAAGCATTTTACAGGTAGTGAGGAAGGATCCACAGCAAGAGGCAGGTTTGCAAACTGCATTTGCCAGGTGAGGCCTGGACAGGAATGTCTGGAGCAGGAATGGCTTGGTGTGGCTGGACTTTGGCTTTGCCCTGTGCTGGAGTTCTCTGCTCTGCAGGTGCACTCGGATGTGTTGGTTCCAAAAATGGACTTGGATGTCCAGCTTTTTTCTACATAGTTCCAGCCAAGCTCCAGATGTCTATAAGAAAGAGTGGGCTGACATAATAAATGATGTCATCTCTGTGAGGCTGTAAATAGGAAGGGAATAGGATGCCAGCTTCCTCTTATGATTTGTGTAAGTTCCTTTTGATCTTGACTCAATACAGGAATAATTTTGAATGCAGCTATTTGTAGTCAAGGTCATTTATCAGCTAGGCTAGAAATTATGCAGATAAACAGCTGAATGTTGCTCACAACATTTAAAAATTGGATTTTGCTGACTGAGGACAACTGGAGGTAATAAACAGGTGTCAGATTTGGAAATCTCACCATATGGAGGGTCTGATGTAAAGCCATATTGGTTGATTTTTTTGCTTGCTGGTTGTTCATGTGGTTTGAAATGAGTGTGATTTGAAACAGTGAGGTTTGGTTCATTACCTGTAAGTTCCTTGACTCTCCAAAAGCTTTTTCCTCTCCACAAACTCTGTGCATGTAACTGAGGTGGTATTTTATGGCCCAGATTTTCCTGGTTTTCTGCCTTTTCATCATGGTAACAACTGTCAGTGCTGTCCTGGTGTAGATCCTGTTTCACCTTTCCCTGCACTCAGCTGGGCTGTCATTTGGACAGTAAGAAAACAGTGATCTCTTGGATAGCAGAGCTAAAAAATGTCCATATCCACCTTACTCCTGTTCATTTTGGAAGTTCCACTTCTGTGGGCTCTGCTTAGGCTGCATCAAGCAGGGCAGTGGTGACCCTTGTAACAAACTGAGCCTGGGCACACAGCACTGAGAGGGTGGCAAGGTCAGACACTGGTGCCAGGGCACACCTGAGGGATCTGTGCCAGGTGTTGGGAAGGTCTCAGAATGCTGAGAATGATCAGCAGTCCCAAGATGTTGAATGTTTTCAGTGGTGACTTGTGTTGATTATCAATGATGATGGTCAACAAAAGCAGGAGATAACTGCAAAATATGACCCCAAATGATGTTGTTCCAAAAGGCAAAGGAAGAGTCTGGTCTCCTACCTGTCCAGAATGACCCTTTTCAGTTCTCCTCTCTTTGTAGAAAGCCCACAAGAGTGTTGTTGAGATGACTTGTTGCAGTTTCTGCAATGCACATTTGAATCCTAAAAGGTCCCAAACAATGGTGCCTTTTGGTGCCAGACTTTATAATTAAACACAAAAGCTTCCTGGAGTGTGGAGGAGTTGTTTTTCTTTTTAAAACTGGAGGGAGGGCTTGGCCAGAAACATTTGTGTGGTGCATCCAGACTTAAGCTGGTGAGTGAAGAACACTGTACATACTGGTTGAAAAATACCCTGGTTTTTTCAGAATTTTTTTTTCCTGACATAAATAACTTCCACCGCAGTTTGATTTAAGAAAAAGAAACCCCTTCCCCCAGCAAACCAACCCATGCAAACAGGTTTTCAATGGAGAACTTCTTAATTCAGTCTTTATTCTAATCTAACATCGTAGATTCTGTAGAAATAAATTGGAGAGATATATCAGGATACCTGTTGTTTGGTAGAAGAAATAAAATTTCTAGTTATCTTTAGCAGGTATCAAGTAAATAATTATCTTGGATTTGCTACTTCTGTTTTTAAAACTTAGTTTTGTTTGTCAGTTTGACTGTTTGTTGATGAACGTTCTGACTTAAGTGTTGTCTAAAATCTTAGTTTTAGTAGCAGAAATCGTAGAATAACAACTGTTTTGAATATAATTCACATCTGCAGCTTGTGTGGGAAGGTGAATTCCTTGGGAGAGAGAATCATGTAGTCCCCTGAACTTCTCTGCAAACTGTCTCGGGTTTCTTGTTGCGTGAATATTCAGTTTGAAGCAGGGATGTTTGGAAATTCAAATTTCAGAGTTCCTAGCCACAGAAACATGGATTTTTGTTCTCTGGGCTAAATTCCAGTATTGTGTGAGCTCGTGCCACCCCACTGCAGTGTGCTGGGAGAAGGTCACAGCTGGAATTTGCCCATGTGGCTGGAACGTGCTCTGGTTGTTGACAATGTCTTCCCATTCTCCAGCTCCTCTTGCTGTGCAAAATGTCCTTGTGAAATAAAGCCCTGGAATTACAGAGCAAGTTTGTTCTGGAGAGCTGCATTAAAGCAGGGCTTTCACAACCACAAAGGATGGCACAGAGGTAGAATGTAACTTCAAAAAACTCTTTGCTGGTGTCACTTCCCACGAGTGTTCAGCCCCCTTTCTGCACCAGGCAGCATTTTGGTTGCAAATCTGCTGTTCCTAAAGGGCTGTGCAGGGCCTTGGCATCTCTGCTGGCATTGCCACTTGGAAAGGCTCCCTCCCTGTGGTGCCCAGGGGGGTGACTGCATTCAGGGAACAGTGGAAATGGAGCACAGGGCAGAAGCAACTGCTTGGTTTTGGGAGCAGTGGCATAGCTGGGAGTGCTTGTAAATCCCCCTGGAGAGTGAGAGGGACCTTGGAAAATGTCCTGATAGTTGGTTGTTTCAACCTGGTGGGTGGAATTGCAAAGCTGTTGGGGAGCAGTTGCTGCTGGAAATGGAAGTTAAGGGGAAAAAAATCTCCTTTGCAACTTGAAGAGGAAAACTTCAGGGAAACTGGGCTTCAAGAAGTCTCTCTGGGAGAATGATAAGCCACCTCTTGACCTTGAAGAAACCTGCTGTCTTTTTGTGAGAGTATATTTGGCTCTCTTGTAGTGACAACCCCCAAGACTGCCTAAGTAGTTTTTTTCACTCTAGG
>JAOXXN010014990.1:0-20213 GCA_026770055.1 Myrmophylax atrothorax
GCAGGGGTAGAGATAGAAGGACCTTACACTTAAACTATTAGAAATACTAAACTACTACAATATACTGTGCTACTACACTTCTAAAATCTATAAAATATGAAAATTGAAAAGCCAAAAACCTCTCCGGCATCAGTACTATTCACCGTTCTTTCCTTGCCATTGCCTCTGGGAAAAAGCATGAGCTATTTACATTTCCCTTAATACTTGTCAAGTATTATTTCATTCCAGAGCATGTTTAAAGTCTCTGGGGCACAGAGTACTGGCACAAGTTTTGAAATGTTCCTGTGGTGTAATTTGCACCTAAGGACCAAAAAAGTTTAAGCCTTATTGTCTCTAAAAGCATCCTCCTTGATCCACGTTTTGCTACTTCCTTATTTCCTTTGTCCTCTATCACAACACCTGTTTCTCCACAGACAGTGTGCCTTTTAGAGGCTTTTAGAGGCTTCTACCTCTGTCATTAAATAACACTTGGCTGCATCTAATTTTGGGTTTTTCTGGCAGTTTATTTCGTGGTCCTCTTCATCATAGGTTACAGTTACTAGAGGAATCATGTGAGAAGAACAGAAGAACTATGTTTACAGTAACAGTTTTTATCTACTCCTGCACAGGGATATACTGACCACAAGAGGAGTTTTACACAGGAATGTATTTCCACACAATTCTAAAACCTACACACACCATCCAGACTATCTAACATCACACAGTTATTGCTAAATATTAAGTAGTATTTATTTCATAAAATTGCTGGATCCAAGCAGTCTCTATATAACTTATTCTAACTTTATAAAAATACTCTTTAGATGTATTCTTCTGCAGAGTTCAGCAGGCTTCCCTCGCTTCTGCACCAGCTCAAGGTCTCTAGACAAATTCCATTCTTATCTTAGAAACTGGCACCTGCAAATTTGTCTTTGGTTTGCTAACCTGAAAATGTATGTGTTCCAGCAGTCCTCCATCCCTGATCTTTATTTTTCAAGCGTTTTTTGCTTCTTGATCTTTCCCCCTTCTTTTTGCAGGAACCTTGCTGCTGGAACCATTTCCCAATTTTCACTCTTCCGTAACAGACTGAGGAACAGTGTGCAGATTACAATCTGCCTCACACTGGGAATGGAGTGACACCATCCCAGGCAGTGACACCACCCTGGGAAGGACTGAAGTCACCAATCGTGTGAGAACATTTCATAGCACAAATAAAGAGGTGAAGGTATTCACCTCAGCAGTGGATGTTCTTATGGAAGCTATCACCGAAGATACTTTTCAGCTGGAAACTGGATATAGTGGAGTGAACCCATGACAGGTTCTCTTGTGCCTTTTAAGAACAACCCTAAATTCAGGCAGGACAGAACTGAGTCATCCCCCAAAAATATTATAATGGATTTTGCATCCATAAACCACAGTGTCTTTCAGACCTGCCAAGTGTAGAAGTGCCGTGCACCATCTTCTATTCAGGATGTGCATCATCCACACACCTGTCACTCAGCCAAGATGCAAAGAAATAGGTTTCACTTTGGTATCTTTCAATACCTACAGCCTGTATTTGTGCTGTGATTTTTACCTGGCAGCTCAGGCAGATCTCGATATTCTTTCCCTCTCACCATTATCTGATGCATATAAAACATTGACAAAGAAGTCTGGATTGGTATGTTAGTTAAAGATGCAAACAGAAATCCCTGTCACAGTATTCTTTTGTATTCTTCTCAATATTCTTGCTTTAGTCACATATGGAACAGTATAACCTATCCGTACATGCTGCTTTTAGACACATAAAGAAGCTGTTTGACCCACTGCCAACTTAAAAAATATTCAAGATACCCAGTCTTGAAATGCAGAAAGCAGTATGGTTTTCCTATTTAGCTGTAAGTCAGGGAAGGAACTTGATAAATCAGTGTCCTGCTCAAAAAATATGGGCAGAATTTGCACCACGGTGTGTTGTTTGCTGTGTGTGTGTTCTAACAGTTTAGATAAATTTGACACTTCCTCTTCTCCCACACAAAAATCACTTGAAAAACGATCTCTATAAAAACCACCCCAAACCCACACTTCTGGAAATGTGTTCTGAAACACTCATACACATACAGAGAAATTAAAAGAAAAAAAATCCCTTTTGTGAAAGGGAAATGGAGAGATCACAGCATCCTGAAGGACAGCACAGCTAAACCAGACTAATCCTCACACCAGTCCTGTTGGCAACTCCTTCAGTAGTTTTGGCAGACAAAAGTGGGGCCAGGCAGCAGCAAGAAGAAATCCAGCCAGTCAGACAGCTACAGCCCTGCACATCGGTGCTGGAAAAAACATTCCAGAGCTTGTCGTCCCTGCTCTGGTGCTTGCCAAGCACACCCTGGGAGTGGCCACACGTGTACTGGGGTTTTGCAGCAGAGAAAGAAGGAAAGCAGGAGAGGTGTGTGAACTACAGCCGGGAACACGCTGCCACAGTCCATTTGTTTCTCCTAGTAAAGTGGGAGATCTTCCTGAGAAGTCAAATTATTTTGCCTGAGCTACAGGAGGAACATTACTTTTTATTTACATACAAGGATTTTATTTTCAGTTCTGCTGAAAGTGCTCTCACCCATTATCATGGGACATTGTATTACAGAGCTTCTCAGTCACCCCGAGTCATTTACATGGAAATTAGTCAGGATGAAAATCCACACCTGACAACCCACAGCATTCTAAATGCCCATCTGGTGCCATCAAAAGGATTTTGATTCCCATTACATTTTTTACCTATGTGTGGGTTAAAGAGGAGCAGTTACAAAGATAGGAATAGTTGTACTTGTCCAGACTAAGGAGGCTTGGGCTGAGCCTGGTTTCCTTTTTCCAGCACTGGCATGAGGTGGCAGTGTCCATCCAGTACTGACCGTGGGAAATCCATGCCTAGAGCATCAATATTTCCTCTTCACTCAGTCCCAGTCCACACTTGGGAACAGACACCTGATCCTCAAGTTAGGAGCCATAACAAGCTCTGAGCCAGAACTGTGGCCAGCATTCAGATATTGAGGATGTATCCAAGAGTCCGAATGACAGAGTAACTGATGATACTCAGCAGCATCTGAGCTACCCCTGGAGCCAGATGACCTGGGAAGACAACCTGGACTAACGTAAATTAGTCTGTGGTTTTTAGACTGGCCAGGAGCACAAGCTACACAATTGGCACAGCAGAAATTCCAAGTAGCTCTGATATGCGTGGAGCAGCTTGAGGAAGCTGTTGCAATCTTGATGATCCATCACACATCATTAAACTGTTGGAAACCAGCTCAGCTACTGAACTGTCCAGGAACACAAAGGCATAATGATGACTTGAGAGAAAAATTTTCATCTCTATTAAGTTACAGCCTCTGGTTGCACCTGTAAGAAGCATCAGCTGCAGATAATTTTACCAAAGCCAGTGTCATCTCAGAGAAACAGCGATACCGGACACTTCAGAAGGTCAGTCTGTGGACTCTGACCATTTCCTGGGGATGAATTTGGTGATTTCATGAAGATTATTTCTAACTATTTTATTGGTTCAATAAGCTTGAACCATTACTTTGCTTTCATGATGGTCTCTAGGGAACCAAGCAGAGTAAGGGAGTGGCTGAAAACCTCTGACTGATAATTTCAGACCTGTCCCCTCGTTTTCACAGCATTCTCAGTTTTCTCACAATGGCACTGTAAGTGGCTCTGAATTTGATTACTGCAAATTAGTGGGCTTTTTAAATTTTCCTTCCTTAAGTGGAATTTAATCGTTTGTCCCATAATGATGGAGCATACACCTTAAAAAATAATGTATTTTTCAATATGTAGAAGTAGCCTGGGATTTTGAAACCTTTGCTTTAGTCTGCAAAATATTGACAAGTTTAATTTTTAAAATGTATTCTGGAGAGTGCTAAGTAGCAGGTCTTGGCAGCTGTTATGTTAAAGAAAGTTCACATTTTCTGTTAGCAGACAAGTATGAGTCACGTGGCCCTTTTTATTTCAAGCAAAGGCCAATAAACTCCAATCAGGGCATCCAGGAACAAGTTTGGATGACATCTGTCATTTCAAACTAAACCAAAGTACTCTTACTGGTACCAAATCTTTCAGAAGTATAGTTTTCATTTTGCAGGTAGAATTTCTCTTGCTCGATTCTTCACAGACTAATCCCTACCTTTAAGGAAATTAAGTTCCAAATAAATGTTTGGAATTGGGGTCCATATTCAGTATTAAACATTTACTCCCTTTTCAAGCAGCTCAGATTCCAAGTGGTCAAAACTGGAGGTAGTGCAAGCTATACCAGGTGATGTATCTCAGCAAAAGAAGAGACAGAGCAAATGAAATTCTGTTTAGGCATCAATACCCTGTTTGAGATCAATGAAAGAGGATGAAGAGAAAACTACTCACGAGAGCAATGCCTGCTGTATTTTGAGCTCCTTCCAAGCACCATCACCGTAACACTGAAGGAGGTGAGGCAGTGTAGGGGGGGTGGATGGGGACTATTTCACGTAGAGATTGTCTCTCACCACATCACCAAATGTATTTGTGGTATTATCCAGCAAGAACTTTCAATGTCAATCCACTGACTTGGATTACATTCTAAGTAGGAGGCAAGTGCGTGAAATTTTACACATTTTACGCTGAAATAGAAATTACTGTGTGTGTAGAATAACGGTGACATACTCCTGTACTTGGGAGAGTTGATGACAATTTTGTGATTCCATGGGTGATAAATATTTGGTGGGAGGTGGTCATGTGTGTCCTGAAAAGTTTATCCCCACCTCAGGCTCTGTAAAGCTCAGCTTTCCCTTAGAGACTGGGGAGAAGCAGTTTGAGTTGCACTGGGAAATGAACCATGAGATGATGATTTTCACGTGTGCTTTTATCTGCTGATGTATTGAAGAATAAATGCAAACAGAGAAGGGTTACCCACTTATCATGTCAGCAATTTATTTGCTCCCTGTGGGCTCCAGGTGAGGCTGTGCCCCACTAATACTGACAACCTGCAAGATTTAAACTTCTGGCAGGTAAGAGATGCTTTCCAGGGATGCTGTAACAAAATAACACTCATTGCCATTTGTCACCCCCAAAATCAAGTTCTTTATTTTATTTTAATTGAAATATTTTAATACTTTGACTGCTGTCAGTGGTAAGTGTAAAATAATGCCTGTCCTCTTAAGCAATTACCCATTCAGGATCTCCTTGAAATAATACTGTAAAATCAACTGTGAAGTAATTATTCTGGCTGATGTCTGGCACTTTCTGCCTGACTTCCCAAAAGAAGGCCTTGGTAGGGAAAGCCCCTGCACACATTGAGAGATATAAATTCATTTTACATGTGTCTATAAAAGCATAACACCTGCATGTTGTAAACTGAAAAGATCAGCAAAGCCAGCACAAGAAACCAGTGTGAGCTGAGTGAGAGGCAATTGTGGGGCACAAAATCACATTCTGATGGCTTTCACAAAGATTTTTCTGCTTACAGCTGGATTTGACAGCTATGTTGGAATGTCAGCACTTAATGTTTATAATAATAAAGTTTCTAAATGCACCAGTTGTGGTGAAGGTGAGACCAGTATTCACTGCCCTTCTAACCTCATAATCACTAAATATACACAGCAAAATCCTCATACTTGAAGCTCCTTAGAGGATAAGTTAATATTTCCTTGTCTTAATCCAGCTTTAAAAAATTTCCCAAAGTTTATTTCCATGTCATCACATTTTCCTGCTTCCCTCTGTTATAGTGTGACAGTCCTTAGTTCACATAACTTGTATATTGAACACCAAATTATGTGCAAAGGTGATAAGCAGTTATGTATCCAAACCCCATCTGCTCTATCAGTCTCATTCATGTACTGTTCTTTATGATGGTCATAAAAACCACATTGTTTCTTCAGATTTCTGTGTTCAATTCCCATAAAGCAAGTGAGATTCAGCCTGTGGTTTACTGGAGAATTACAGCCTAGACTTGACTCTTTTTGTTGCTTTCATGTTTTGAAAAATTATTCCAAAATTATCTTGGTAGAAAGAGAGCAAAAATTACAATGAATGATTATTTCACTTTTTTTTTTTTCTTTTCTGAAACAACACTGAGTATTTTCATATTCCAGTTCTGGGTTTTCTTATGTTATTAGTTCCAGATTTATTTATTCAGTCATGGAATATTTTATTGGAAGGAATATGGATTTACAGAACTGTTAGGGATGGTATTTGCTGCTTCTGAAGTACTAGAGGGAACAGATAGTGCTGTGTGGTACAGTTTGATGCATTTGCCATAGTATGTCTCAATTAGGCAATTGAATTCTATATTAGGATTTTTTTGGCTGATTTTTATTGCAATGCTTTTGGTATCGTATTGTAGTTTTCAAGTTTTATATTAACCTCAGGAGAATACAGGAAAATAAACCAACACATATGCATTTGATGTAACTTTGGGGGTAATTTCTGTAGCTACACTGAGTTCAGTCAAGCAATTCCCTTAACCAGACCAGCAGAATGTTGGGGACCCTTTTTGTTCCTCAAAACAGAGTAATGTAGATTTGAAGAAGTGTTTTTGGGGGTGAGGAAGGGACATGTTAAAAGAATAAATAGTAGTAATAAAGAAAGAAAAAATAAATAATGACATAAGTAAATAATTGAATAGATAGTAGTACTATGTACAGTAGTACATCATGTTGGAGTAACAGAATTCCCAAAACAATGCTGTAAAGAGTGTAAATCCAATTTTTCCAGCCTCTCTGTAGCATTAGGACATCCTGTTCAGCTGCAGAACAAAAATGCTCTGCCAACCAAGGCTGGAAGGCAAAACACAGCACAGAAAAAAACTTCTGGTTTAGTGGTAAGTATACAAAAATAATTTTCCCAGGCAGTTGAATGAAAAATTACAAGACAAAGGTAATCTGTTGGCTTCACAGCAGAGACACATCTTTAAAATAATGTTAAGAGATACAAACAGAGCATCATAATAGATAAAAAGTTAACAATAACAACCTCATCATTTTCATCACAGTTCTTAAAAAGGTTTGTGGAGTCAGAGACAATGTAAGTGTGTCAGGTGTGGTGGTGGGAGATCTTAAGGAAAGGAAAAGTCTAGGGCAGGATGGAATCCTACCATGCATCCTGAGAATGAAGGAACACTTGAAATTTTAAATTTTACATGGATAAATGATTTTTTCTGTGAGAGACTGTAAATGTTTGATTGTACTTGTAATTAACTCAAACAGTGTTACCAATCTGGAGTGGAGAATATTGCAGGATATAAAGTAAAACTTACCTTTGTTGAGGTGATGATGTGAGCTATAATGAGATTATTTATTGCCCATGGCATGATGTTTATGCCCTTTTGACTATTTACTTTATTCGTTGGTTATTTTGTAGTTAATGTCTTTGATTTGCACTCGTCATTTTAATCTGGTACAGCTGAATTTTTTCATGTTTGGTTAGGAGAAAAGAAAATTTTTTTAAAAATATGTTATTGTAAAATGACCCAAAAAAATATTTATAGAGGTCATTGTTAGGTGACAGGTGGGTAAATAAATATAGCAATTGGCTTATCTTTCTGTAAGAAAGAATTTCTCTTCCACTGCAGAACCACCAAAGGTAAGAAATCACCAAATTAACTTCATCTTTCTGTGCAACAAAGCCAAAGATAAGTTAGGTCTATGCACCTCTACCAGGAGGATGAAAAGATACATCTGTAGATGCCTGAATAGGGATGAAATCTGTCCTCCCTCAAATGTATAAAATATGTATAAAATGTAAATATGCATAAAACTGTATAAAACAGAGACCATTTGGCATAGGGATATACAATCAAAAGAGTGCTATTAAGATCATTAACTTAAGGACATAGAATGGAGCCCCAAAGCTTAGCAGTGGAAATTACAGCATATGAGAAGACAGAAGGCTGCTCCAACTGCACATGGAAAGCAGCAGGGCTCTGTATCTAATATAAGGATATAATGTGACCAGAGAATCGGTTCCTTCCTTTCCCTGTGTGCAGAAATCAAACCTTAAAGGAAGAGGAAAGTCATGGTCATCCTTAGTTCTGAGAGACTTCTGAGCAGCACAACGTGGAGCAGCCTCTGACCACCTCCTTTGTAACGCCTGTTGTGTTTTGCTCTGCTGCTGCAAAGGCCTCTTTAGGGGATAAATACTGACTTTTGTCTTTCCCTTTTCTCTTTCCCATGTCAAAATTCTCACTGCTACTCTCTGGATTAATGGAGAGACATTCTCTACCCAGACACTGCCATTCAGCTTGTTATTCAAAAGCCTAAACCTGTGAGTTGGTTGATCTTGACCCATATAAAAGACACTTCAGTTTAGGCAATGACCATTTATTGAGAATGTTGATCAAATTTCCTCTTCAGTTTTTTTGTTTGTTTTGGTTTGGTTTGTTGTTGGTTTTTTTTTTTTTTTTTTTTTTTAATTAAGATGATAAAGGTGACCAAAAGAGCTGTCCAGACCTTTCAAACACTGGACTGGGACTCCAATAGAACTGCCTTGTGTTTATAATTCTGTGCATGATGGACAGGCTTCCAACCATCACTCTGTTTTCAGGTGCCAGAGTCTCCTTCCTAGTTCAAAGTCTGCATAAAGTAGGGGATTATGAATCCAAACTGTTAAACTTATAATTCTAGTTGGAAATAATGCTTCTATATTGTCAGGAAAAAATACAATATTACATAAGGAGAAAAGTGAGGGAAAGATTGGATACTTATATGTTTGTACATTGTTAGGTAATCAAGACTTAACTACTTTTAAGAGCTGGTAATAAAATTTGCAATGGTTAAACAAAAATTTAATTTCTTACCTTGTTTATATTACTATTTTGCCAATGCCCTAGAGAATGATAATAACAGATTAAGGGAGTGAAGAAGTTTGGATTTGAGTGACATGACATCAGCAAACAGAAAACGCATTAAATAACTTTTTCTTAATGTAAATTTAACAATTCAATTAACACTAGCAAGAGGTAGACCCATATAGTCACACTTAACAATTTCTGCCCTCAGTTTTGGCAAGATTAATGTGGAGTGATGTGTATTGAAAAGTGTTTTTTTTTCCAAGACAGAGCAATGTATCAATAGCTCATCTGTGCTGTCCTTCTCCAGCAAGTATGAATTAATTGTCTGTTGACTTCTCTTGATGTGTTTTGTGCTTTCTTTTTCCTCTCCTTTCTTCTACCTTGTTTGTATTGATGCCACTGGCAAGTCTAGAGGAAAACAATGAAAATAAGTTGGGTTGCCTTGATTTTTGATAGTTTAACTGAATGAACCTCTGGGCTAGTTATGATTTTTAGTTGATTTTGATGTAAAATGAAATGTAATAGTCTTTGTCTGAACAATGATTGAATGGATTTAACATTTCATGGGAAATACATCCACTTTTAATACTGGAAAGCCCAAATTCTGAGTCTTTTCTTCTTTATTTAAAGCAAATTTTTGCAAGTAAGAGACAACATTCTGCATGTAAACCAAGAAGTCTCACACTCCCATTATCACCACTGCCATACCACTACTGAGGGTAGAACCCTGTTGCATCTTTCTCTGGAGATCAGTGTAAATTTAATCCAACCTAACTGTGGTTTTGACTGTGGGCTGCTCGGTTGCTTTTTGTTTGTTTGTTTGTTTGTTTGTTTGTTTGTTTGTTTGTTTGTTTTTAAACATTAACAATTTAGCTACTTCTTGGTGAAGTAAAGCCTAAACTCCCAGAAGTTTCAAGTTACAGATTTTAGGTGCATCACATTCAAGAGGATTAAGGGGTTCTGGTACTGTGTTTCTAAAATGCCAGGAAAGTCTGAGTATTAAATTAATGAAATTTTCCAAAGGAACATGTTACATTGCAGCTAAAAAAAGAAAGGAAGAAAACATATCCCCTTTTCTCATTTAATGAAATGTTTGAAGAATAAGCCTTAAATTAGTTTGAGGCTCTTCCCAGAAGAATTATATTTTCTTGATAGTTTCATGCATGGAAAAACACTCTTTATGCCAAGACAACCATGTATGCAATCCTGTGGACATAAACCTTTTTTAAAAATGTGGGTATGTCACTGTTATTTTGAAAACAAATTAATTCTGTTTATTTATTTATCATTTTCTTTCAGTCTCTCTGCTGAGATGCTTCTCCAGATGCCTGACAATGTTTATGAAGCACTGAGAGGATTCACCTTCGCTTGCTTAGGTGTGTGTTCCCAGTTAAACAGTAACACGATCCAAGGGGTGCAGCTGGAGGGACACTTTCCTATGAGAAACATCTAATATTAGAGACAACAACTGGTCCCTTGGTACTGGAAAAAACATAAAGGACTGTTTTAAACTCGGCGTCTAAGCCACATAGCTAAACTTACAATAGAAATTGTCATTTCATGCTATTCTTGAAGCGTCTTCCCATTACTGAAGCTCATTTATAGACTAAATTCACTTCTCAGTAACAACTCTAAGCTTTCTTTCCTAATGTTCTTTCCTCAAGTCTGTTGTCAAATGGGACAAAAGTCCTTGTCAAGTGCTTTGAAATGCAATATATATCCAGATTTCTTATACAAAGATGAATTTCTTCCGTTGTTTCACTGATTCCATATCCTACGTAGTATCAAATGTAGGTTGTGTGACACTCCTTTGCAAAGTTCCTTCAGCTTGATCCCAAAATTCCAGCAGTCTCTTGATCCCAGCTCTTTGGGATAAGAGACTGCCTATTTTCTGGCCTGTGGAAAAAAATATTCAGACACAACCATCCTTAAAAACCTGATATATGTCTGCATTTTTCTGGTTCTTTTTCCTCTTTTGGAAAGTGTCTGTAAAACATCCTTTCCCCTCCCTTCATTCCTGTGTCTCTGTATTTTTATTATGTAATGAATCCCCCTGTGAGGATTACCAGCATTTCTTCTGTGCATTCTCTCCTAGAAAATTCTTGCCTCCTTTGTATTGATTACTCTTTCTATCACAAAACTTGAATTCCTGTGTTCATCCCATGCCTGCAGAACACAGTCCTGATGCATTAACAAAACCCCTAGATGTCACTGTAATAATATATAAAAAGGAGTAACAGCTGTGACTCTTGTAGCTGTAACTCTCATAGCAGAATTGTTTTACAATTAAGATGATCATTGACACTCAAGGAACTTGATAACAGATTTCAATCTATGGATAAGGGAGAAAAAAAGAAGCTTTTAAAGTTGTTGAACTTCAAAATATTACACTGAGGTTGAGTTCCTGCTGCCTTTACCTGTCTGAAGATTCTAGGAAGCACTTCTACAACAGTGTTGTTTCAATGAAGATAACTGAACTACAACATAATTGGAAGATATTTTATAGTGCAGCCTGAAAAGCTCTATCACTGAAGTGTTACAAGTGTTATTTTGTGCAAAGTAGTTTCTAACATTTTATTTGTTAGGTTTTCTTAGTTCTAACTGGACATCTGATACCAAGTCCTTCTGAAAAGTATTGACATTTTACATATATAAAGCCATGTTTGTATATTTGCAAAATATAAAATTGCAAATATGTTTTCTTCCTAAGCAAAGGGGAACACCTAAGAGCATAAAACTGTTCATGTTTTTGTGTATGCATGTTGAAAAATAAGAACCTGAAGCACAAAGGCTCTGTCTCCTAGATTGTGAAGAAAGTTACGTATGTATTAATTAGAATATATAAAAAAGAGATGATGCTTGAATTAGCAAAGAGAGGTCTATGACTATTTTTCTCTGAATGCAAAATGCAGATGCAATCTGTGAAATGCTCTACTGTAGGCTGGAGGGGAAAGGGGTGTAACTAGCATTTCCTTTTCAGTCTGAAAATTTACAGGAATGCAACAGCACATCTGTATGGAATTAGTATGGCTTCTCTCCCCAGTACATTGAGATTCATGTGACTGCAAACTGAGAGTCCATAATCTTGAGTCCAGATTTGTTTTACCTAGTAAAACCATCAGGACTGATTGTACCTCAGGGTCTAATTTTAAAAAGACTGAAATTATATTTTTAAGGAAATAAAAGCAGGCAGTTTCACAATACTTTTAAGCATCTTTAGGTGTCTGTTTAAGGGGCTGTGTGTAGCATCTAAATACCAAACCTTACACCTACATTTGCAGGCACTACAGCTGGATTTGGGAGCATCAAAAATCCTTGTTTCTGGAAAGCCACATTTCTGCTCACTGCCAGTTTTATTATGGAATTTGCACTGGTGTATGACCTATTCTTTTTTATTCCATTATTCTTATATGAAGGGCATGCTGTATATAACATGCCATAATTACAATATGCTGACACGAGTGCTGCTGAAATACGTTAATGCAAACTTTGAATTGTTCTTAGTATATGCAGTGCCAATAGATTTTTTTAAACGTTCCATAATGGAAATATATATGATATATAGTATTATATATTAGACTTTTATAATAGTATATATAATAGATATTTATTTCTCTATGTGCTTTGAGCAAGGGCCTTTTTAAAAAATCTCCTGAACAATCAGTTTTATTTACCAAGATCATGCAGATTTGAACCTTGCATAAATTTGGCACCAATCTGTTTCAATTTGCAGTTGAGTTAAAATTACCAGCTTTGCCTTTCATAGGTATGTGCCTAAATAAAGGAACTACCACGAGAACGATTTAGCAACATCACCCAGCAGTGTGTGGAGTCTCCCTCACTGGAGATATTCCAGAACTTTCTGGACATGATCCTGTGCCATGTGCTCTGGGATGACCTGCTGGAGCAGGAGGGGGAACCAAGTGACTCAGTGTGGTCTCTTACAGCCTGAATTATTCTGGGATTCTGTGAATTTACCATTTGCATGTGTCTTACAGCATGTAATGAACCAAAGTCTACCTGTATTTATATTCCATGAAGCTATTTTAATTTGGTAAAAATATATCTTTTTTTTCTACTATTGCAAAACCAATCATAGAGTTGCTACGGCTGGAAAAGTTGTCTGAGGACATTGGATCCATCAGAGAGGAATAACACAAAACTAACACCATAGAAAAATGTTATAGACTTTTTTGTTCAGAATTATTTATATTTAGGTAATTATACTGCTTAGTTCAGGGCTTATCAGAGATTCTTGGGACTGCTGGCAAGATTGTTTTACTTTTGTGATTCCACAGGGCAAGAAATATTTATTAAAAGGAGAGACCATAGGCTTTAAGCAGGGATACAGCCAGAAGAGTGGTCAACACCTTTACACGGATTATGGGATTCAGGTAAACTGGAACTTTACTACAGCTCTTAAAGATGTTCCCAGCTCATCTTTGTTGTCTTTAAAACTTTTTAGGTTCATGTGGGCATGCAGAAACACTGGAATATAGATCAGAGTATGTCAAACATGATCTCTGCTTTTACAGATTCCACATATATGGTGCAGCACTCACGTGCTCGTGGCAGCAGCTTTTGGAACTTCACCACTGGTTTAAGCTAGTAAAACTGTGTCAGTACACAAAGAAACCGTGTACATGTTGTTAGCACACTGCATAATAAATACTATTTATGCTTTCAGATGGATGAATAGCTACAGGAATGTGTATTTGACCACATCATCTCAGTGAGACTTAGGACAGTTGAATGCTCTCCTTCTAAACATGCTAAAGAGAAGCTAAGTTACAAAACAATGCTTAGAGGTACCTATAAAAGAACAACTATTTAAATAATAGAGGTGTAAAATTATTAATGTGTTTCAATAATTAGAACCACTTAGTTAGTGCAGGGTTTAATGCCAGATGAAGCTTCTCCTGAGTAACTGAGCCCTTTTCTGTGCTCCACCTACAGACTCCCCAGTGCAGACCTTCTAGAACGAAGATAAATCAAAATAATTATTAACTATAGATATCTTGCTGATCAGGGAATTACTGTGTCAGCTAAGTGATTTTGTTTTTCATGGATTAAACAGAATATTCAATAATATCTGTTGTGGTTTATATTTGTTTAACTTAATTAATTTTAACATAGACACTGAGGTGATTGAGCTTGACTTAGGGATAGCTTCAAGCTCCTGTTCCATTTAAGACATGTACACAGATCTTATTTCCCTTGCTAATTCTTGAACATAAAATCTGGTTAACCTTTTCTACATCTAGGAAAAAGAAGATAAAATACTTAATTTGTGGGGGTTTTCCCTTCTTGAAATCCTTCCTTTTAATGACAGATTTCAGAGCTTAAAATAGCATTTAATTACTGGTAGCTGAGATGTGTAAATTAGGAACATTTCAATCTTGTTTGTTACCACTTAAAAAACCCGAATCAGTACAGAGTGTCCAACCTACTTCTCCCATGCTAAAAAAACCAACCAACCAACCAACCAACCAACAAACAAACACCAAACCCCACCAAATAATACAATCTTTTGCTGACAAAACAGTGAAGTCAGCCCTGCAAGGAAGCACTAAAATATTCTTCCATGATTACCTTTTTATATGTATCATACCGATAAAGTAGTAAAGAATCAGACCTTCAAAACTGGTTCATCTTTTTGTAGCTGAAGAATTGTAGCATTGTTTAATTCCATGGAACAATCCTTTCATGAGATGTTTCAATACAGTTACGGCTTTTTTGCCTTTTTCAAGTTATTGTCATACGTCTTAAGAATCTTCCTGTTTCATTTTATCAATCCCACTTACTGGTTTAATTCCTTCTTTTCAATAAGCTTTGGTTAACATATTTCTTCCTTAAGCAGGGCGGCATCACTTGGAAACCACTGCTAAAATAGTTTTGAATTTATTATAAAGGATGGAACCCAAACTCTGGAATGATTTATCTACATGTTGCATGTGCAAGGGACTTCATGTGGAGGGGCCATAGCTGAGGTGTAAAAATAGAGTGAATTAGTCAAAATATGCATCCAAATTGCTTCTTAAATGGCTGCAATACCCTTTATGTGCATTGAAATTTTACAGATGAGCACAGATACGCAGGAGATCATAACTATTTACTTATTTCTTTTGTACTGAAAATAAATATTGGAATAAATTGGTTTTATCACTTTCTGCTTACTAGTTTTTATTTGTTGTTTTCCAAATTATGGTCATATACAAAATCTCTGCCTAAAGAGTGCGAAAAAAAAGAAGTTAAGCCAACTAATTAATTTCCTGGTCTGAAATATTGCTGAAAAAGAAACAATTGAAGTTTCCATGTGAAAACAAGAGCATCACAGTCAACCAAAAGAGACTTCTCAAAAGCAAGCAAGACATGGGCAGAGAACAAAGCAGATAGACTAAATAAAAAATAGATGCTTTCTATGTGATTTAAGTAATGCTTTTGAAACAGTCTCAACTGACATTCTTATAGGTAAGCAAAAAAATCCCATTCTAGAGGTAAATATTGTGTAATTTATTTCATTTGCAGATGAATTCTAATCTGGAGGTAAGCACAACTACACTGGAGGACAGGATTAGAGTTCAGAATGGCCAAATAAATTAGGTAAGTGGTAAAAAGGAACAAAGCAAAGGTAAAAACAATCAAACAAAGAGTACACAGCTGAATAAACTGAAATACAAGTGTTTTTATGTTTAGGTGTCACTCTTGTAGGAAAAGATTGGAGTGTATTAGAATGCTATAACTTAAGTGAGTAATAAAATCAGTATTATTTTGCAAATTACAAGGACCTTGTAGTCTATGTATGTTACTGATTTTAGGCTGCAGGATGAATGAGTGCCTCTGTCCTCCCTGATGAGCACAAGCACAGCTCAGCTGGAGAATTGCTTTGAGCTTTGAGCACTTCACTTGAAGAAGGAGATCCAACCAGTAGAAAGAACCAAGGCAAAAAGAAGTGAATATCCAAAAAGTCTGGAAAAACACAGGCTGGCTTAGTCAGGGAGGAACAAAAGCCAGAATCACACTCTTCAAACAAGAAGCATATAAGAAGATGCTTGAAGCAACAAAACTGGGGAATGATGTTTAAAAAAAGAGGGTTCCTCTTGGATGTTTTCCAGATTTTTCAGTGGTAAATCCCTGGCACCTGTAGCAGATCACCTGGAGCTCTGCACAATTCCTGTACTTTAGGCTCAGGTTAAGTGGTCAATTTGTTTACCATACAGGCTGTGGTTGGATTTTCTTTTTGTTTCACAGCAGAGAGGATTAATCAAATGAATTTCCAATGCCGTTTCTAAAAGTACTGTTAAAATAAATCTGTGGTGAAGATAGTGGAGAAATTTACCACATGAAGGCTGGACACTCACTGAAAATGTGAAGATGGGAGTTCAGTCCAGTGGGGAAGGGGTGAAAAAAGGAGAGGAGAGCTGAAAAAAAGTAGAGAGAGGGAAATTCTGTAGACAGAGAAATCTCTATCAGCACTAATCTCAGACAGGTTTATACAGGTTAAGGCCAGAAAGGAGGGGGCAGCAATAAATAAGGTGCAAAATTAGACTCATGGAATCAATTTTTCATCTGAGTAGATATTACAGCTTGAATGTACTTCTGGGGAAGTTACAAAGCTGAGCAAGAAAAAATTTATGAAACATAGTGTTGGTTTGGGGTTTGGTTTATTTGTTGGGTTTTTTTTCCCATGGAGGGAAAGGATTAGTTTAAGAGGACAACTCCAAACCCTCAATTTTTACAATACTTATTTTAACATAACAAGTAAACACATACAGGAAGATGTTGGAAGGACAGGGTGATATGTGAGACTTGTTGGAGCAGAACAGTGTATCAGAAATGAGAGATGTTTTAGAATCATAAAAATACAGATAGAATTCCACTCAGATACCTCAATCCTTACAAAATATGAGTTCTGTTCTGGACCATTTTGCATAGGATTTATACATGGGCACCTTTGGACCTATTTGGAATCAATAGGTATTTTGTGATTTGCTTTATTAAAAGTGGAACAAAAAGAGGAAAGATTGAAATGTACTTCACAGGCAGGCCTTTCTACAGGTTTGTAACTGCACAATTTAACATTTCCCAGTACTTTGTATTCTGCTCTGCCACATTTAAAAAATGTTCATGTTTGGCATGGTCCAAACTGGTGGTAAGAAGTCAGGTGGAAGGATCTGCCCTCTTGTCAGAATGAGGTATACCAAATTAATACTGATTAATAAGTTTAACAAGTAAGGAACTTGGTTGTACAGAGCAGGTCAATTGTGTGTAGGTTGGAACTCGAGTAATTAGATAAGGAGTAAGACAAAGCGTCCTGTACCTGAAAGTATCTCAAATGGTTGGATCTGGGCACTTTGGTCTTGTAACTGGCGCTTGTAACTGAAAAGACAGGGTTGTGTTCCTGAAATGTACAAAAGCACAAATTCTTTAATGGTATCATGAAAATAAAAATCAAACAAATAACATAAAGCAAACAAAAAACCTTCATCCTACTGGAAAACCCTCTAAGACAAGTATGTTCTTTTATATTGAGTATGTGTTGTAATTTATGTGACTTACTAACTTTAACAGAAAACTTTCTGTAGGACATTATCAGCCTAAATAGATTTAGCTCCTCTAATGCTGTGTAAGGAAAATAACATGACAACAGTTTGGATAGCAGCATCAAGAATTAAAAAATTAGTTTTTTAAATCTGATGTTCACTTGTAATTTGTATTTTTTATACATGTATTTAATGCATCCACCATGGTGTGCTTCTAGTGGCTCAAGTAATGAATAGCTGAGAATGTTTTTAATCTGAAATGTTGCCCCTGAGAGACATAATTTTTAGCACTGTAAGAAATTATTTTAGTTAGATCCTGCATTACCAAAGTGATCATCCAAGCTTTTACTTTGTTTCAAAATGTCAGAACAGTGTGATTGCCTTTACTTGAAACTAACCCTTGTTTGGTAAGAAAAAAGTCAATCACATGGAAAAAGCATGAATTAAAAAACAGTCTGCACTAGGGGCTTTTCTCTGGAAATATTTGCTGTTTGTAGATGTACACTTGCGGGTTTCCTAAACATCCACCATATATAACATTTTGATCAATTTTTGTTGGAATTGGTCAGACTCGAAGTGAAAGTTCAGCAGGAGCAAAACAGTCATCATTCATCCTTCTGCATCAGTTACATGATGTCAACATACCATGATACACTCTGTGAAAGAAGCTTTTCTGTTTAATAACAGGTAGGGAATAGGATGGGAAAGGATCTTGGGCATCAGCAAATTCAAATGTGTTTTGAAACCTGGGGGGCATAGCCTGCAGTATCTTTCCTAAAGAAATCTACTTGAATCCCAAAAGTACTTACAGTTTTAGGTTCTGCTTTCTCTAATGCAGGGCTGTGCTTCTGTCTTATTTAAGAAACTCTTCATTGTAGCACTAATTTATCATGTTATACTTATTTTCCATTATTTCCTTCATTTTTTTTAAGAAAACTGCAGTTAGCTAAAAAACCCCAAACCTTTTACCAGCTATTTTCTGTCTTTTACTGTAGTAGTGCCCTTCATGGACAGGTATTCCAATTGTAACACATTTAGTTTTAATATGAATAATCAGAACACAGTAATTATTTTAGATCATGTCTGATCGGTGTTTTGTGTCCATAAAAAGTATTTTTGTTCCCCTTTCTAACAAAGAGAGCTTTCTTAGTGAGCGTTAATTTCTATGCACATTTACACAAAGCATTTTTATCACAAACTTATCAAAAAACAAGACACCTTGCCATTGAATTTTTTGTAGTTTTTGTGCTAGTTCCTCTCAAAAATCTAGAAAGGGGCTACTGGTCCTCCTCTGGTTTGAGTGCCAGGAGGTCTCTTGAGTCTCACAAATCGTTTTACAGATCACTGGTAGCTGCTGACTTTGCTTTTGTTCCTGTGCTTTATATCTGGAGTTTCAAAGTATGTATCTCTTGGCTTTAAATCCTAACTTTTCCCTGCCTAATTTCTAGCCCACCCCTGCTGTGTAATTGCTTAGCTGTGTTTGTTTTTGTTTTGGTTTGTTTCTTTGGGATTTTTTTTGTTATTTGTTTCATAGCTTTTTTTTTTCCTTTAAGATTTTCCAGTTTTGTCTTTTTCCAGATGTGCTGTGTTTAACTTCTGGGAATTGCCTCTTTATCCCTCTGATTTCTGATACCCAAGGCCCAAAGCTTATCTAAGATCAGTTCTTTTTATTCCTTGTAGCCTACCTCCTTAGTCTTTGCATTTTCTGCAGATAGTTATGCACCCATTCTAGCGTAGAATCCTTCTTTCTCCCTGACTTTTTAGTAGCATTTAATTCATGGCAGGTTTAACAGCTTCTGTTTTGAAGAACAAAAAAACATCTGGCTAACACTCAGGAGGTTTCTGAACTATTCTACCCAGTTATCTTCATTAAATAGTTCTCATTAAATACCTCCCTGAATTTCTCAAGATCTTTGAAGATCCAGATACTCCCATGCAAAATTACTTTTGCTAACCTTACAAAATTAAACAAAATCAGTTTCTGATCTGTCAGAACACAGATCTGTAAATGGAGCCCCTGCTAAAGTACTGGACCATCAAAGCAGGGGCAGTGACTTGAACAAGAGAGTGGCTTCACAGCCTCTTGGCTAGTGGTTTTTATTTCTGAGATAACAAAACACAGCTCCTGGTTCTCACTCCAGAATTAGAAGTGGCTGATAATACACACATGCAGCTAAATGAAGCTGTTAAGTGTTTTTGTTTTTAAAAAGTTTCCTGGTTGCCACGGTATGCCAGAGGCTGTGTGGTGAGATGTTCATCGCTGCAGCTGCAGTTCAAAGGGATGCATCTCATATGACAGAACCCGATTGTGCCCTGCTATCAGAATGACCCCCAGCCAGCACTCGGGGACTTTCAGCAGGGCTTTTGTTTGCTTTTTTACAGGAGGCAAAGTATTCAGACACAGTCTAGGTGTGCTTTTGGCCTTAAAAATTAGCAGGAAATTAGCCAAGTTGGGTTAAGATGGTTATGTAGCAACAAACAGCAAGTGGAAAAGTAGTAAAACTTTTAGGTGTGAACTTGTAAGAGCTACTCCTGAGGGGAACTGTGAATTTATCCAGTACCACAGGTACTTTGCTCTTGGTGCTTTTCAGGTGTTTTGGAGAAATACCTCAACTTAGCAACACAAACACCAATACATGGGGCTGAACTGGTCCGGGAAGGAGCTCTGGGGTCCCTCGGCTCTGCCCGGGGATCCTGAGGCTCATCCTGCCCCCTGGACCAGCACCTTCTTTGGGAGTGACCCTGGGTGCTTTCCCCCAGGAGGGTTTTGCCGACTAGTCCCTCTGCACAGGCAGGCTCGTATCCATTTCACCGCGCATCTCCCAGAGGATTGGAGAGGTGCTGGGGACCCCAAGGAGCGCTCAGCACTCCGTCTGGCACCAGCTCTACCTGCACCGCTCCCCCGGACCCCTCGG
>JAOXXN010016006.1:0-20107 GCA_026770055.1 Myrmophylax atrothorax
AGGGCTGGCAGGAGCAGTGGCAGCCGGAGCTGGAGTGGTGCCAGCCCCGCTCGGAACAGCTGTGGCCCTTGGCCCTGTTGCCTCAGCAGCCGCACCTGGACTCCATCCTGGGCAATTCAGAAACCGCAAAAATAATTTTGCATACAAAATCTCTTTCTATCTCCTTTCCACAAGAAATACCTAAGTTGTAACACTGTTTTAACTTGCAAGGACCCAAATTTGGACCAGGCTTCTCCATCTAATTTGCACAGAGGCCAACTGTGTATGCCTAGCTTAAGCAATTCTTGCTTTTTAAGAGATGTCTCAGAACCAATTAGTGCTTCAATACTAACATGAAAGGAGATTTCCTGGGAATCTCTTTGTCTTTTGAATGTTTGCACCTTGTATTTTAGGCAGGAAAACAATAGACAAAAACTTCCTTCCTCATGGGACTCAAACTCATGGCCTCTAAGTCCAGAGGCATTTTCATAACATGATGCACCACTGGCTGCCCTGGACCTGGGCTTGCTTTCTTTGGGCTACAAACTGAGTTCCTGGTGTCTGCAAGGGTGTGTGCGGGGGTGATTTCCTTACCGTGGCTTTCCTCACGAAAACAGATGCTGCCTGCACTCTCACGGCGCGCACAGCGCAGACGGGCTGCCCTGCCCCTGCTTCTCTCACTGCCACACTGTTGCCAGATAAACACAGAGGCAGCAGCCTCAGCCCTGAGGCTGCCCGCCCCTCTCTGCATGGCACCCTCAATGTGAA
Organism: Myrmophylax atrothorax; assembly: GCA_026770055.1. Lineage (NCBI taxonomy): Eukaryota > Metazoa > Chordata > Aves > Passeriformes > Thamnophilidae > Myrmophylax > Myrmophylax atrothorax. The sequence continues at coordinate 748 of JAOXXN010016006.1, forward strand.
AGCCACAAAGGGGACCGTATCCAGCCCTGGCCCGTCCCCAAACAAAACACAATGAAACAGTAGCTAATCCACACCACAAGGCAAGCAAAGCAGCTAACTTTTCAGCAATCAAAACCCTTCTCTGGACTGAGCCTTCACCTCGGAGACCAGAAAAAACTCACCGACACTCTTGTAATACCAAAGGATCGCAGAACACCGGTCTCAACAAATTTTCTGGGAAAAATACATTATAAAGGCCAGCAAATAACAACCCAAAAGAACTTTTCTTTACCTCACCTCTCTGTATTTTGGGGTCTTTAGGAGCTGGACTTTCTCAAGTCAATGCGAGAAATTCTTTAGAACAGTTGACCTAGAGAAGTCACAGTTCTGTTGTCCCATTTGGGTTGCCAATCTGTTGCCTGATTTCAGGAAGGAAAAAACTTCCAAGATGATCTGGGTAAGGCAGAGAAATAGCTCTTCACTAAAAAGCTTTTTAGGTACATAAAACATATTGACACATGCCTCAGTATATGGATTCTACAAATTTTATAACACTACTTAGTTTATAACACTTCTATCAAAAGTTTAGATCCAGTCTAAAGAATTGTCTACCCCAGAAACTTCCCAGTTCTGCCCCTTAACCTGCCTTCTCTGAAATCGAGTAGGAGGTCCAGGACCCCCTATTCATCTTCACCATCACCATCCTTGCATGACGTCTACTTTTGGAGCTTCTCCAAGGTCTTCTGGGCCTTCTTATTACGCTGTGTCTAAAATGGTATTTTACTATGGCTATAATATGTTCTATTACTCTAATTTTGGTACAAGCGTCCCATATGAGATGTTCTAATGACTATATTACTCTTAATGCAGAATTCAGTAACGTGGCACAGTGGTTAGAAGCTGTCAGCTTAGAAGTAAGAAACTTATCCAACTACATAAAAATCTAAAAGATATGAAAACCTAAGGCATCAAATCACAGCTTTATATTCCTGTAATTCAAACCATGTCCATAACCAGAGGCTGGGATTGGATCCAGCCACCCCCGGGCTCCTCTCTGAGCAGGAGTTTAGAAAGTCAGGGAGTCCTTTCTGCACCTTGGGACTCAACAGCAGGTCTCTTAAATAAACTTTGTCTAAGCAGGACTGAGAATGGATTGAAAGGGACTGGGATGCACTGAGGGGCACCGGGAATGGACTGGGAATGAACTGAGAGGACTGGGACGCCGAGTACCGGTGGGGGCATTTGGCACTGTGGGACTGCCTGGCAACTGATGAGTCATCAGACAGGCATGCTCTGATTGGCTGAGGGGTATGAGTTCGATGACACCGCCAAAATGGACATGTGAGGGGGCACTGGGAGAGACTGGAAGAGACGGGGGGAACTGGCAGAGCTCTGGGAGTCACTGGGAGAGAGGAGACAGGGCTGAGAATGGGACCCCCAAGAGTGAGGGTCACATGGCAGGGGACACATGGGGATCCCAGTTCACCACCTGGGAATCAGAGGCCAGTCCTTCCCCGTCCACCTGGCCAAGCTCAGCCCCCTGCGGGGTCCCCCCAAGCCTCCTGGGGCACTGTCCCCAGTAACCAGCACTGGGCAGAACTGGGAAGTTTTACTGGGAACACTGGGAGCAGCCAGATGGGGGCACAGCCACAGAGAGCGGGCAGGAACACAACTGGGTTTTAATGGTGTGCTGGTTTTTAACCTCTTGGGCAGAGAAGGAGCAAAAATCCGCTGCAGAATGAACTTCCCTCCTTTCCTCGTCTGTGCAATGCTGGGTGTGGGAGCCCTTTGTGACTGGAACAGAAACGCTCTGGCCTTTCTTTCAGGCTCCCCAGGCACGAAAGAGGATCCCAGAGTGGGGCACGAGGACCTTCCCCAGCAGGCACAGGAGGGGCCTCAGCACGAACCAGAGGGACAGGGAAAACACCCAACTGGGGGTTCATGGGCCACAAAAGAGGCACCGAGAAACGTTTGTCTGAAATCTGAACAAGTGGGACACAGTCCCCTGGGCTTACAGGATTCCTGATGGCCAGAAAACACGTGCCCTGCACAGACACATTTCTTGGGGGATGAAGAGCACCTGGACATGGAGGGTAATTATCTGGAGGAAGCACATGCCACGGGGGACAAGACAAACTTCCAGCACCTCCCTGGGGATGGCACCAGGTTTAGAATCGATGTCCTTTTGCCTGAGGGGAGCAAACATGAAACTGTGGGAAAAGTGACTGTAAGGGAGTAAATAGCACAAATGATCAGTATTTATTATTTTAGTGTGACAGAATTCATGTGGAATGACCTGGGGAGATTTCGCAGAGCTAAGCTGGGCAGGAATATTCACACCTGTCTACAGCCTGAGTCGCTTAGATGCTGATTTTTAAGTACAGAAAGAGGGTTCCAGCAGTTTGTTGCTTCTGGTGTATTTTAATTACTTCTGAAATGCTTCAAAGGTTTGTTTTAGGGTTTTGTATTAATGTGGCAAGTTCTCAGGGTTTTCTTGGTCTTTTGTTTCTGTGTGGAAGGGGATGGGTTGGTAGTTTTACAGTTACTTGCCTTACATACCTGGTGTTTTTCCCAGGAATTCTCCCAGGAGAACATTAACTTGTGTAGAAAAAACTCACTGAACAATATCTTAATCTAGGGATAAAAGCATTCCCCTGGGAATGCTACAAGATGTGTATTATTTATTTAAGAATTAAAGGCACTAAATGAGCAGCTTCAGCCAAGTTTTCTAAGTGACTGGGGAGCCCTTTTCCCCAACTGTGCTTACCTGAGGCAGTTTCAAATCCCTCAGAGTGATTCAGTTTTGTGGAATGATTATAAATGAATCAAATACTTTTTTAGGCCCTCACCTGCAGAATTGCTGCCATGGATAATGTCAATTACAGGAAGGCAGAACAGAAGTACATGAAAGGGCCACCTGTGAGCAAAAGATATTTTTTATAAAAGATATTTTTATTTTTTCAGTGTTCTCTGAATTTTTGTTACTAATTTTCTGTTTCTCCAACCAACAGAATGTTTGGAAGACCCTGGCTGAAGAAATCTGAGCCAATACACTGTGTTTGTCGATGCCTATCCCGTCGAATCCATTTTGTACGTGCTTGGTAGACTTTCTACTCTCCAAAGGTGAAAGGGTCACTTTTACAAGAAAAAAACTGCCTTCTTGCTCTCACCCTGATAAACAGAAAATAGTACTGAAAGATTGCAGAGGCTTAGAAGGGCCAAGATAAGAGAAACCAGAGGGATGGCATACAAATTGCTTTCCTGTTGTCCAGTTAGAGCCCCAAGAATTAGAGATTATGGGCACCTTAACTGCCCCCTTTTGGTTTTATTTCTACCCTACTGATCCACACTTTGAAGACCCTTTAGCCTTTGATGTGTCCCCCTCAGCAGTTTATGAAAATGTGGTTTTGGTGCAGACAGTGTAGTTATTTTACTGTTAAACCCGAGTTCAATGCAGTTGGTCTGCCAGATGGACTGTTTTTAGTTTGTGGACAAAGAGCATGGGAAGGTATTCCCAGTCACACAGAAGGCAGATCCTGTACTTTCGACAAACTCACCCTGTCTAACCAACCAACCAACCCACCAACGCCCTAACCGTTCTGTTGATGTACATGTTGACACACACAGTTTTACAGAGAATTGTGATTGTCACATAACATTTTGGAAGAAAGCACAAAGAGTTTTTGGTAGCTTAGTGCCTGGTATTGGTAGTGCTCATGCTTTAGTTACGCTTAGTAAGTTAGGATGTTGGTTAGTACAAGTTGCAAATGCAACCAGTTTAGCCTTAGAGTAACTGTGAACAGATGTTGACCCCATAAAGTAAGCCATGCTGCAAAATACAGCAGCTACTGATTTTTTGTTATTGGCCCATTGACATGGTTGTGAAGAATTTAAGGGGCTCTGTTGCATGAACCTCAGCGACCACTCTGAATCAATACATCACAGCATTAAAAAGCTGAAAGAGCTTACTGTTCAACTTCAGAAAAGTGATGAATGAGGGTTGAGCAGTTTGTTTAACTGCCTTGATATGTTTGACATACGACCATGATTAAAGAAAGTGTTTATCATTATATCAATGAGTTTGTTTGTGGTTTCCCGTATTATGCTTTGTGTTCTGTGTTTGTTATCTTGCATGCAGCATATGATTACTCACAGTTTTGCACAAGTCTCTGTGTTATAGCTTGAAAATAAAAAAGGGGGAGATTGGGGCTGCAAGTTTGGCATGAAACCACAGAGGTGCTTGGAGATGTCAGCAGGAAGCCATGGGCTTTGAGCAGAAGCAAAGAAGAGCTGCTTGCACTCAAGGCCTGAATTCTGACCCTTTCTATGTCAGAGTTTTGTCCTACTTGCACTGTCTGGCGGTGGGCATGGCTTAAAAGACTGTTAACTTTACTGAGTAGTGGAAAACTACAAGCTTGCATGCCTCTCCCCCTAGTTTGCATGCTCCTCTCCCAAACACTATAAATTGCGAAGTTTGTAGCGAATAAAGGGCTCAGTTTGTACAAGCAACTTGAGTTCGTGCTTCAGTCACCACAAAAAAAGATCTTACAAGGCAGCAAAAATTACAAACCATCAAAACCCCCCAACCACAAACTCAAACCCACCCCATAGTGGCAAAAGCCTCACTGAAACAGCTGTAAAATTGTGACTTTTTTGGGTTTATCCCCCCCCTTCCCTTCAATGTGTCATATTCAATTAATCAGGTAGTTATTTCAACCCCTCAAAGACAAGACCATGATATGGGTGCTCAGCCCTGGCCCAGCCCCAGCATCACTCCAGCCAGTGCTAACTCAACCAGCCCTGAGTTTTCCAGTCCAGAAGCTGCTTTTCCAGAACTCACCCTCACAGTGGACCTCAGGAGACTGGGATCAATTTCCTGGTCCTGCTTAAACAGGAGCTCATTGTGACTGGGAGACTTTTGGTACCGAGTTAGTTATTGGCACAGCGAGGGGATTGACGAGAAATCATTTACCAGAACAGTAACTCATTATCAGTGGCCACAGTTGAGCACTTGACTGTTCTCCAGCAGCTTTGTGGTTTTGTTCTCGGTGTGTTTGCTTCCCAAGAGAAATCAGAAACCAGCTGCAGAAACAGTTGTTTGCCTTAACCTGGATGTTTGAGAGTTCCTGACCAAGGGAGCTGTGTCTCCTCTTCTGAGGGACTGCAATGTTCGTGATTCATGGCTCCAATGCTCTCCAGCTGCACAAGGGGCAGGTGTTTTGCTGCCTGTGGGCAAAGGAACTGCCTAGGGGCACAGGGGGGAACACCCAACCCCAGAGGGGACAGGCTGGGCTTGGAGCCAGGGAAGGGAAGTGTTATTTTTATGCTTTTATATCACTGCAGACAGGAACCAAAACTGCTCCAAACCTACTTTACATGGAAAAAAAAATTCTTCTAAACTATACATATACAGTCATATTTATAAAGTAAATCTAATCTGCCCCAAGGGGTGGATTAACAAGAACCTGGGTCACTCTCACCTTCAGGGAGGTCAGGACAGGTGCCAGAGATGGAGGAAGCTTCTGGCAGCTGCTCACAGAACGCATCCCTGGAGCCCCCTGCTTCCAAAATCTTGCCACACAAACCCAATGCCAGCATGGATCACCTGGAACATGGGACACCAGGTCTGTGCCCAGCATGGATCACCTGGAACGTGGGTCAGCAGGTCTCTGCTAAACAGGTCTCATCAGGAATGTTGGTCATCAAGTCTTTAGCCAACATGGGTCTTAAGGTTTTTCCCCAACATGGATCATTGTGGAGCATACAACGTGGGTCCTCCTATGGGTGATGAAGTTGGAGCAGCGGACGACACTTTTCCTGCAGTCAGGACACTTGTAGGGCTTCCCTTATTTGTGGGTCCGTTGGTGTTGGGTCAAGTTAGAGCTGTTGGTGAAGCTCTTCCCACACTCGTCACATTTGTAGGGCCTCTCCCCAGTGTGGATGCGCCGGTGGATGACGAGGTGCGAGCTCACAGTGAACCGCCTCCCACACTCCCCACACTTGAAGGGCCTCTCCCCAGTGTGGATGCGCCAGTGGATGAGAAGGTGGGAGCTAGCAATGAAGCTCTTACCACACACCTCACACTTGTAGGGCCTCTCCCTGGCGTGGCTGTACCGGTGGGTGACAAGGTGGGAGCTCTGGTAGAAGCTCTTACCGCAGTCGGTGCAGTGGAAGGGCCTCACCCCTGTGTGCGTGCGCTGATGACTGCGGAGATAGGACTGGGTCTGAAACCTCTTCCCGCATTCTCCACATGCGTAGGGCTTCTGCCCAGTGTGAATGCGCTGGTGGCTGAGGATGTCAGACCTGCGGCTGAAGCTCTCCCCACATTCCTCACATTTGTAGGGCTTCTCTCTGGTGTGGATGCGCTGATGGGTAATGAGGCTGTACCTCCGGTTGAAGCTCTTCCCACAGTCGGTGCAGTGGAAGGGCTTCTCCCCCGTGTGCGTCCGCTGATGCTTGAGGAGATGGGAGCTGGTCATAAACCTCTTCCCACACTCCCCACACGTGTAGGGCCTCTCCCCAGTGTGAATAAGCTGGTGGATGAGGAGGCCAGACTTCTGGTAGAAGCCCTTCCCACATTCCCCACAAGTGTAGGGCCGTTCTCCAGAGTGGATGCGCTGGTGGGTGACGAGGTTGGATTTCTGGTTGAAACTCTTGCCACATTCCCCACAGGTGTAGGGCTTTTCCCCAGTGTGGATGCGCTGGTGAGCGACAAGGTTGGCACTGAGGGTGAAGCTCTTCCCACATTCAGCACATGTGAAGGGCTGTTTCCCAGTGTGGATGCGCTGGTGGCTGATGAGGTCCGACCTGCTGCTGAAGCTCTTCCCACATTCCCTACATATGTAGGGCTCTTCCCCAGCGTGGATGCGCTGGTGGGTGACAAAGGATGACCTGCTGCTGAAGCTCTTCCCACATTCCGCACATATGTAGGGCTGTTCCTCAGAGTGGACGTGCTGGTGGCGGATCAGACTGGAGTTGTACTTGAAGCTCTTTCCACATTTCTGACATGTGTAGGGCCGTTCCCCAGTGTGGACCACCTTGTGTTGGATCAGGCAGAAGCTCGTGCTGAAGCTCTTCCCACATTCAGCACATGTGAAGGGCTGTTTCCTAGTGTGGATGCGCTGGTGGGCGACAAAGTATGACCTGCTGGTGAAGCTCTTCCCACATTCCCCACATATGTAGGGCTGTTCCCCAGAGTGGATGTGCTGGTGGTCGAACAGACTGGAGTTGTACTTGAAGCTCTTTCCACATTCCTGACATGTGTAGGGCCGCTCCCCAGTGTGGACCACCTGGTGTTGGATCAGGCAGAAGCTCTTGGCGAAGCTCTTCCCACATTCCAAGCACTTGTAGGGCTTCTCCCTGGTCTGAAGCTGCTGCTGTACCACCGGGTACGAGCTCTGACTGAAGCTCTGGTCACCTTCCCAGCACTGGCTGGATTTTTCTTCCTCGGAGAACCCTTGGCTGGATGTCTGTGGCTTCTCTTCCTCAGTGACATCCTGTGCCATGGAGCCATTCAGAACGGCCTCTGCCATGAGGTTCTGCCACGAGGATTCATCCTCTATGCTCTCTATGCTCAGCTCGGGACCTGGGGCAGGAAGGAACAAGGACAGGCAGGGGATTTGCCTCCGGCCCACAGGGAAGGTCAAGGACACCCCCTCAAACCCGGCCCCGGCAGGACGGCGTCGGCAGCGGGGTTGTCCTGCAGCCGGGGCCATGCTGGGCTGGAAGATGCAGCACAAGAGAGGGGCAAAGGGGCACTGACTTCCTCCTCACCTGCCTGGGGGTCCCAGGACATCTTCCTCTTCCTCACAGCCTCCTCCTCCATCCAGCCAAGCTTTGGGAAGGAGAAATCCTGGTGTGCAGGAAAAACAAGCTGTGAAAGTGTTGGGTTGAGGGTTTCTCCTTACCAAGTCCATCTCTACAAGTCACTGGATATTATGTCCCTAAAAATCTCCAAAACACCAAAATTCAGCCCAAACCAATCCTACCAGGAATTCTTCCTCTCTGAACTCTCCACTTTGGGGTTATTGGGGTCCCACTGTCTGGACTGTTGGGGGTCCCACAGGTAACAGGAATCCCATCTCTACGGTGTTCCAGTCTTCTCTGGGCTGGTAGGGATCAGGAATCCCAGAGGTCCCCCCTCCATGAGCTCATACTTTGCTGTTCTGGGTCTCCCCCTTCTCTGCTCTGATGGGGTCCTGTGGGTCCTGGGGGTTCCCCTCTCTGGGGTCCTGCTTAGGGATGCCAAGGGCTTGAGGGTCTCAGAGGTCTCTTCTCCCCTCTGCTGCCGTGTGCCAGGAGCCCCAGGGGTCCCTCCTTTCTCAGGTCTCGCCTTCTCCAGGTCTTGGGGGGTCCCACCTCCCCCTTGCATTGGTGCCCCTCCTCTCCACACTGCTGAGGGTTCTCCCTCTCCAGGACCCCTATTTAAGGGACCCAGAGGTCCCTCTGCGCTGCCACCCCCTAATTCCAGGTTTCCGGGGTTTCCCCAGCAATAGGATCGCCCCTCTCCAGTCTCCCCACTCCGTGGGTCCCGGGATTCCCTCCCAGTTCACCCAAGGGGCCCCAAAACAAGTCTTGCCCACCCAGTCCATACTGACTACCCACCCACCACGAGGTCATTCCTATTATTCTTTGTCGCCCTGTCCTGGCTCCTCCCCATCCTCTGTCCCTCCTCTCCCTCCCACTTCTCCACTTCCACAGTCCCACCTCCTCAAACCCTTCTCCTCCTCCTCCCAGGCCCAGCGCCCACCCTTGGGCCCCACCTTTCCCCCAGCCCCGCCACACCCCGTAGGAGGAGCAGGGATGGAGCTGGGGCAGCCTACAAATTCCCACTTGTAGGAGTAGAAAATTCCTCTGTGTCTGACACTGACAGAATTACAGCTCTGGTGGGCAGAAAGCCTTGGTAAACAAAGAACTTGTAACAACCATGTGGAACATAACCACAAAGCTGTGAAAAGACCCTCTTGTCTTCTGTGATTTGCAACAGTTAACCACAAACACCTGCAAGGCCATGATGAGGTAGACTGGAAAGTTATAGAAAAAAGCCTGAAGGGTATAAATAGGTAATGTGTCTTAATAAAGTTGTCTTCTTTTTGGCAAGAGAAAGGATTCTGTGTCTTAATGTACCACAAATGGTGCCACTTTGAGGAACAAGAGAGCGTTGAAAGGAGACACGTGCGGCGCTGAATGCCCCACAGAACTTAAGTACTGCTGAAAGGAAGCAGAAGTCCAGCGCCACCCTAATGTGGAAAGACAGGTGAGCTGTGGGGAACAGGAACAGCGGGGAGCGCGGCATCCTCTGAAGAGAAATCCATCCTCTGTTTAAGGGAGAGATTAATGGACAAACACAAAGTCATGATGGGCAGCCATTCGCTGAGGCGTGTACTGAAATGGGCAGATTCAGGAATCCCTGAAGTGAATGCAGTTACAATCCTTAACGCAGACACCTGGGACAAGGCGGGTGTGCAGACAGGGGACAAAGCCACAAAAGGTGATAAAGTCGCAGCTGAACTTTTGAGACCCTGTGACGTATGGTTATGGAATTGAGACCTCAACTAGACAAACAGAGGGCCCAGGCTGCGGCCAATGCGCCTCAAGACTCCGTACAGGAGACAGAGCAGAGAGGCCCGTCTGCAGACCCATCTGCACCTCCCTTCCTAGAGGCAATCCCCAAGAACATTGCTCGTCCTAAGTCGATGGTGCCAAAACTTTCTTTTAATTCTAATTTTGAGGAGCATGACAACAATTCTTATAATCATGGGTGACTAGACCCAGAAGGAGAGCCTGATCTGCATCCCCTTGACTCACATGATGTGTGGGTACAGGTGAAGAAAGAAGCCATGGCTGCAGGAGAGATAGCAATTGTGAATTGGGTTGTTGCTCTGGTTATATATGATGCAAAAGGGAAACAGGGGCAACGGGAAAGTATCAGCTTCAGTGTAGTACAAGAGTTATGAAAGGTAGTGATAGAACATGGATTAGATTCTCCATATGCAAGTAATTTGCTTGACCCTACTGTGAAAAGTCATATAATGACACCCCGAGACTGCTGGATGGCAGCTGAACTGATTCTCACTACAATAAAATTGCCATTCTGGGAAAACGCTTTTAGGCAATTTATAGAGAAAAAGCAGGAAGAATACCTTACCTGACCTGACCAGGACCCTGCCTGCAAGGGTACCCTCGACCAGATGCTGGGGAAGGGCCAGTTTTGGTATCCACTTAAAAAGCAAGAGAAACCCCATGCCATGTTTTAGAACATATTAGAGATTGTGCTCTTTGCACTTTCTTGGAAGTTCGCAGCACAGGGAGACAACAAAAGGCTTTTACTGAAAATAAAGAGAGCTCTACTGAGCCTTTCATGTAATTCGGTGACAGACTTCAAGATGCACTAGCAAAACAGGTCCCACACACAGAAGCCCGAGACATTATTCTTCTTAAATTGGCCGTCACCAGTGCTAATGAGGATTGTAGGAAAATATTGCTGACATTAGATAACCCCAATCTAGATAAAATGGTTGAAGCATGTTGTAGGTGTTCAGCAAGAAGCCACAGAGATGACCACAGAAATCAGCAAGAAAGAAATCTGAGCAAGAGGGAGGAAGAACTGCTGACTCTGCCAGTCTCAGGCAGTGCCACATCTTCCTGGGACCAGAAGCAACCCTGAAGCAAAAGAACTTTTAGTTTTAGTTCCTGCATGGACTGTATTAGTCAGTTATATCATGGTCACAAGAATGTCGAAAAATGGTTTGTGAAGTGTTTGAAAAGTGTTTAGTTGTATGATGGAAGGTTCTATTTGTTCTTCCCGCCCTCTAGTCTGTATATCCCTCTGCCAACTATTATAAATTGTTGCACTTGCATTCAGTAAATGATACAGCTTTGCCCCAACTTGAGCAACATCAGGCTGTGTCCTGTAGTACCTTTAGTCGCCACAGATGGCACCTGAGCAGGGACCTGGTATGGCTTTCTGGTATTCAGGAACATGCCTGGAAAGCCTGTCTGGAAATGAGGCAAAGGTTACTGGTCCTTTGCTGCGGTGGCGACACACGGCTGATCTTGGAAGGAAGACTCCAATTGATCCCTCGCTGCAGGAGAGCAAGGTGAGTTGCCATAGACGAGAGAGGGATTTGATAAGACCTTGGAGAGGGCTGTTGAAATGGAGTCAAACACGTCCTCCGATCAAAAGAATGTTTATGAGATTATGAGACACTTGCTCAAGCAGCACAGGTCAGAAGTAGAGGATGTGCCTCTAGAAAATTTCTGAGCTCAGCGAAATCATTCAGGGCTGGACATTTCTAATGTTTTTGATATTTCCAAATGGGACCATATCGGTGTCAGACTGCGCAATGATGCAACAAAGGGAGACAAACTAGCTGCTAACATTCTAGGGCCACGGCAAACTGGTTTTGAAACCTTAAAAGGTCGTGTCTCTAAAAAATCACTGCCCTCCAAGCAGACAGTTTTGATGGTTCTGGTCAGTTACTCCAGAACGGTGCGGCAGGAGAAGAAACCCCCTCTTTGCTGCCATTACAGGAATTTCCATCTGCACCATCACTTAGGAATAAATCATCTCATCATGGCAGCACTGAGCTGCCGCATGGGGGAAGTGAGCCCAGGCATGGCAGTGGTCCCTGACCCACGGCATTGTTGAGTGCCTCTAAAGCCTAGACTGTCCCCAACCCTGACGAAAGCCCCCATTTATCTACCTCTGAGAAAGAGCCTGATTTGTATCCTCCTGAACCATGTGCTCGGTGGGCACAGAATCTGAAGGAAGCAACTTGCACATGCTGCCAGCATTCCCTGTACTCTGTGAACTGAACCAACCCCCACGCTGGGAACCCATCCCTTATCAGATTTTGAAAGGTTTATGGAAGGCTGTCACCAACTATGCCTTGGCAGCTCCATTCACAAGAGGGCTGCTAGATTGTCTGTTTAGTACTTTTGTTTTAACCTTTTATGACTGTACTTCAGTGGCAAAAATGCTTCTCACTACCATGCAGTTTGCAATGTTTGAATCAGAATGGAAAAGCTTGGTGAAAAAAGAGGTAGAACTCTCAGCTAATAATGGGGTTCTGATCCCAACCATAAGTAAATACTCTCTTACGGGAGGGGCCATATGCTACCCCAATACCACAAGCCAGAATCCCACTGCCTGATTTGAATCTTGCCAGAAATTTAGCTTTACAAGCTCTGCGAAAGGTTGCAGACGCAGGAACAGCTGCTCAATCATTTATTCCTATAAAGCAGGGAACCCAGGAACCATTTATGCAGTATGCAAAGCGATTGAGAGCTGCCATAAACAAGCAACTAGATTATGCTCCTGCACAAGAAATCCTTTTCAAGAAAATAGCAATTGAGCATGCTAATGATGACTGCCAAGAATTATTACATACCCTGTGTGATACTACAATTGCCAAGATGCTTCAAGCATGTCAAAATGTGGACTCAGTGTCTTCTAAGTCTGCTGCCCTGGCTGAAGTATTTGCTACCTTAAAGGGACCCTCTTTTCCTTCACCACAGGAGTGGTGCTATGAATGTGGTCAGCCAGGACATTGTAGAAAGAGCAGCCTGGTAAAGAAACACGCTGCACAGCCTGCTATATGCTCATGACATCTATCACTACATGCATGACATCTTGGTCTGCACAGCCAATACAAAACTGATGCAACATACCTTAAAAGCTACGATCAAAGCAGTCAATGCCCATCGTCTCCAAATTGCAGCAGAAAAAATACGAGAGGCTCCTCGGCATTACCTGGGGTGGAAAACAACACAGACAGCAATTTGGCCTCAATGCATTTCACTAACAACCTCAGTGCAAACCCTCAACGACTTGCAGAAACTGTTAGGAGCCATCAACCACATTAGGCCTATTCTAGCTTTTCCACTGATGAACTGCACCCACTGGTTTGCCTATTAAAAGGGGACCCAGAATTAACATCGCCTAGACAGTTGACACAAGAAGCAATTGCTGCTTTACATGCTGTAGAACAAAAACTCAACTTGTGTAAAGGCCATTGCAGTCTCCCACATGAGACAGCAGTGCTGGTCATTTTAAAGGGACCTGCCCAGCCTTTTGGCCTTTTGGGCCAGTTGCATGCCAATAACTCTCTTTTTGTTTATGGGAATGGATTTTTCTAGCACACCACTTTTCCAAAACAGTACCAACACAGCCAGAAATAATTTCACGTCTCTTTCAAAAGGATCGCATTAGATGCTGGGAACTTACTGGGTGTGCCAGTGACAAATGAACATTTGCAGTGGCTGGAAACAGACAGCTTGGAATTTGAAATTGCTCTGAGTGATTGCACAGATCAATTGAGTATTTCCTTACCTGCTCGTTCTTTTTTGCAGGCCTAACCCCTCAAGAATGCCTAAACAAAGCCTTGTATGTACTTCATTTTCTCAACAGAATTATAGGAGATCTTTCCCCTGCCCAGTGTCACTTTATACCAGCACATGTTTCTACTGAAGGAAAAGTGGAAGTAATATTTAAAGATCTACTTTCAGGACAATGGCAAGGTCCATACTCCTTAATAGCCGGTGTTTCTACAGAGCAAGGACCACGACGGGTGCCTTTGCGCTTCGTGTGACCATATCTTGCACCATCCTCCCGACAGCAGCCACACCTCCTGATTGGACCAGCCCTAGTCAGCAGAACATCTGGGTGACACTTGCCAGTGCAATGGGAACTGGCACCTGTGTTTGTGCACGTCTACCCCAGCTGATCCGTTTCATACCTGTCTGGTAGGCCTTCCCTCCATCACAGCCAAGAGGTTACACAAATATTTGCCACGTTGTTCAGTACGAAATGCATCAATGAGCAAAGTTTTCCTCACCTCTCCACTGAAGCTCAAGAGGTAAATGCCACGGGCAGTCTGACTGTCCCCTTTTGTTTCCATTTTTATCCCCCTGACCCACATCTGGTCGACCCGTTGGCAACTGATGTGTCTCCTCCTGCAGTGTATCAGAATGACAGATTATGGTGTCAACAACCCAGCCCAACAATCATTAAAGCAGACTCACAGCCGCTTGGCTTGCCTGATGGCATTTGCTTCATTTGTGTGCCATAAGTATGGAAAGGTATTCCCAGTAGAGCAGTAGGAGGACCTTGCATGTTTGGGAGGTCACAAACTACCCACAGACAGACCCATATAAAAGAGGCAGAAAAGATTCATGCAACAATATGACAAAGGCTGCATTTCAATGTGCATATCTGGGGCCCAACCAAAAGAGTCTTTTCTAGTTTCATAACAGGTATTGGAACAGCACATGCCTTAACTACCTTAGACAGACTTAGTTGCTGGCTTGCCAAAGAAGCCAATGCTACCAGCTTGGTGATTAGTGCCTTATTAACTGATGTTAGTTCAGTTTGAGAAGCTACTTTACAAAATCGCGCAGCCATCCATCTCCTGTTACCAGCTCATGGACTTGGTTGCAAAGATTTCGAAAGTATTTGTTGCTTGAATCTCTCTGGCCACTCCGCAGCAATTCAACAAAACCTTGACAATTTAAAAAGCCTTACAACGCAGCTTAAAGTAGATAATGACCAAGGCCTTAGCAGTTTGTTTAGTTGGCTACATGTATTTCATTTAGGACCAAAGCTAAAGAATATTATTATTATAGTGTTAAGTGCACTGCATTTTTTTGTATTGTTCTCTGTGTTGTCTTTGTACTTGTATATCACGCTTAATTAACCACAGCTTTTCTCAAGTTTTAGTTTCCCAAGTTGAAAATACAAAAGGGGGAAATGTACGAGTAGGTGTTCAGCAAGAAGCCAGAGATGACCACAGAAATCAGCAAGAAAGAAATCTGAGCAAGAGGGAGGAAGAACTGCTGACTCTGCCAGTCTCAGGCAGTGCCACATCTTCCTGGGACCAGAAGCAACCCTGAAGCAAAAGAACTTTTAGTTTTAGTTCCTGCATGGACTGTATTAGTCAGTTATATCATGGTCACAAGAATGTCGAAAAATGGTTTGTGAAGTGTTTGAAAAGTGTTTAGTTGTATGATGGAAGGTTCTATTTGTTCTTCCCGCCCTCTAGTCTGTATATCCCTCTGCCAACTATTATAAATTGTTGCACTTGCATTCAGTAAATGATACAGCTTTGCCCCAACTTGAGCAACATCAAGGTGTGCCCTGTACTACTTTTAGTCACCACAGCATGTAGGAAGTTTGGTTCACTAAATCACAAATACAAGGCCATGGCTGCTGCTTTTGTGGCTATGAATGTTAATCAGCAAACCTGCTACGGCTGCCGCAAACTGGGCACATTTGCAAGCATTGCAAAAATCAAACCCAACCTGATCCTAAGGTGTGTCCACGCTGCAAAAAGGGGTCACATTTTGCAAATCCCTGCTATTCCAAGTATGATCATGATGGTAACCCCCTTCAGGGAAACCCATCACGCAGCGCGCTGCAGAACAGCACTAAGACACAAGCAGTGCCAAAACACAATGCTCCAGCCCCTCAGGTGTTTCCAGCTTATGGGCCACCATCTCAGGAAGTGTCAGCGTGGACGTGGCAGCCTCTGAAACAGTAACCTTTTCTGATAGCTCAGTGCATTTGATTCCACTGAAAAAATTGCACCCCTTACCTGACCTAGTCGATGCACAACTGTGCCCAGGCCATGCTGTTCCCACTACAAGCCCGTGGAACTCAGACCTGTGTTTGTTATTAAAAAAGGCAACGGCAAACAGGAGTGTTTACATGACGTGAGACAAATCAAGGCTGTCATTGAAGATACGGGGCCTCTGCAGCCAGGCATGCCCACTCCAATGATTCCTCAAAATTGGCACTTAATCATTATTGATCTGAAGGATTGTTTATTTACAATTGGATTACACCCACACGACGCACCCAAATTCGCCTTTTCTGTGCCATCTATAAATTTGAGTGAACCTTTCCGAAGGTATCATTGGGTGGTTCTTCCTCAGGGCATGACAGGCTGCCCATCTGCCAGTGGTAGCTCTCTCGCTCATTAGCCAGCAACTTCCCAGTGCAGTTATATACCATTACCTGGATGATACTCTGATTGCTGCTGAAACGGAGGAGAGAGCTCAGACAGTAATGCCAGCCTTAAAGCATCACTTAGCAGCAATGGGTCTACAGGTAGCTCCTGAAAAAATCCAAACCTTGTCCCTGTGGCAATACCTAGGATGGAGAATTACAGAACCAACAGTTCACTCGCTGATAATCCAAATTGCCTGTTCAGTATCAACGCTGAATGACACAAAAACTAACAGGAATGATTAACTGGGTACAGCCACTACTGGGAATCTCGAATAGAGATCGAGCCCCACTCCTCCAGTTGCTGAGAGGTGATACTCAGTTGACTTCTCCCAGAACGCTTTCTGATGATGTGAAAGCCTCACTACAGCTAATAGCCCAAAAGCTAAAAACCTCTTATGCATCTCGGTGTGATTATAACCTACCTTTTAATTTGGCAATTATAGGAACAGCTCAGCCATATGCTTTGTTATCTCAGTGGGACAGGGATCTGTCTGACCCTTTGCTGATAACAGAATTGCTATTTTTCCACGCCAAATGCAGCAAGCTGTTGCAACACTTGCTGAAATGATTGCCTGTTCGATTATGAAAGGACATCAGCGACTGCTGACGTTAGCTGGCCTAGAGCCACAGATCATATTTTTACACCTTACCTCTCAAGTGTTACAGTGGATTTATCAGCATTCCCTGGACTTTCAAACTGCAATGATTGGCGTCTCTGGAACAGTCAGTATTCATATTCCACAACACGAAGTGTTGCATCAGGATTTGCGCTTCTATGAAGCCCCGAAATGCAGTCGGGAGCCCCTTGATGCTCTCACAGTGTTTACTGATGG
The DNA here is from genome assembly GCA_026770055.1 of Myrmophylax atrothorax. NCBI lineage: Eukaryota > Metazoa > Chordata > Aves > Passeriformes > Thamnophilidae > Myrmophylax > Myrmophylax atrothorax. The sequence goes on from JAOXXN010016006.1 coordinate 17,569, forward strand.
GCCAGGAAAAATGAAAAATCTATCACTGTATGGAAAGACTCTCAGTCTTTCTGCTGGAACTCTGATGTACAAACAGTAGAAGGCTCCACACAAATTGCTGAGCTTACAGCAGTGGTCTGAGCTCTTTCTAAGTGGCCACAGTCCAACAACATAGTCACAGATTCAAACTATGTTGCAGGAATAGTATCTCACTTAGAAGTTGCCTCTTTATGTGAAGTTGCTAATCCTTTACTGTTTGAACAACTAACTCCCCTCTCCCTGCTGTTGAAATAGCATCTGTTTCCCTATTATATTATGTATATTCAATCACGTACACCTTTACCAGGCCCTTTGGTAGAAGGTAATGCCAGAGCAGATGCCCCTACCCTTCATTCTCAAGTTGTTCTTGAATACCTTTACACAGGCCAGATTATCCCATGCCTTTTTTCATCAAAAGCCCGATGCCCCAAAAAGGACCTTTGGCCTCACTCAGACACAAGCCACAGACATTGTTGCAGCATGTCCAGACTGTCAACAAGTCTCAGGCCCAGTAGGAATGTCAAGGGTTAATCCCCAAGGCCCTTACGCCTTGGAACTCTGGCAGACAGATGTTATCCATATTGCAGACTTTGGGAGACTAAAACATTTGTCCATGTCAATAAAGATACCTTTTCGAGGGTGATTTTTGCCTCCTGTCAAACAGGCAAAAAACACCGTGATGTCTGCCAACATTTTTTAGCAGCTTTTGCTTACTTAGGGATACCCTGCACAATTAAAACGGACAATGGTCCTGCACACATAGTTAATCAGACCCTTCATTTTTTCCAGAATTGGGGTGTTCAACATCTCACTGGCATCCCTCGCTCCCCTACAGGCCAAGACATTATAGAAAGGACACACTGAGTACTCAAACCCTTGTTACCCAAACGAGAAGGTGGAACAGGCCGTTTGACTCCACAGGAGTGTCTGAACAAAGCTCTTTATGTGCTAAACTTTTTGAATGTTTCTAATGATTCAGAACAAGACATAAGTCGGCACTTTGCAAGCTTACGCTCTGGTATCACTACTATGAGTGCTGCAGACAAGCCTCAAGTCATGGCGCGAAATCTGGAATTTGCTAAGTGGGAAGGCCTCTTCCCTCTAATCACATGAGAAAGAGGATATGTTTGTGTTTCAACAGGTCACAGACCACGGGGGCTACCTGCTCAGGGCATTTGTCCTTATTGAAACCCCTATCTATACACATGGAAATATCTACCCATATATAAGACTAAAAAGTGAGTCCATAGCTTTGTTCTTATGCTAAGAGCTTGTTGTAACATAAATCAGTTGTGGTATAATTCACCAATCTGCTTTGGTGCAGCAGTAAAGGTGTAAAAAGAAGCTAGGCACTGTAAGGTGATAGGAAAAATACGGTGGAATTAAAGACTTATGCAACATACACTAATGTTTTTCTTGTAATAAAAGGACTTGTCATCATTTGTGGTTGTTGTTATTGGTAAAAAAAAACAATTTGGAAGCTAACACAATGATTTCTCACAACTCTCTACAACAAAATCAAAATGGGTACAAGTGACTTTAATGCACTATGTCAGTATCCTGAATCTGCATTTTATCAACAATTTTTCACTCTTTCTCTGTGTTTCTCAAATATTTTTCTCATTATATGTAATTATTTTTAAGGCTAATGAGAACTTAATTCCTTTTAAACCTTTCAGGATTATAGTGCATGCACATATAATTGCATAAAAAGCAAAACATTTATAACATAAACTGATTCCTGTCAGGGACATCTGATAGCATCATACTAAAAAAAATATAAATAAGCTTTGAAAAAATAGATTTCAGGTCCCAGGAGGGCTCATGAAAATTAATAAACTGCCTGCACCTTTTGTCGACAGTAATTCTTTACTCAGCTAAAGAAAGATTCCTAATTTGTGTAATAAATTCCCCCACATAAATTAGAAAAAACATTTGGTAAATGAACTTATTTGCTCAAACTGAGGATGTGGTCACATCCACAAATAAGAATGAATTTGAGTATCTGAAGGCAGGTGTGTGGTTTTGTTTTGTTTTGTTTTATTTTTTTGGTTGGTTGGTTGGTTGGTTGGTTTGCTTTGGTTTTTTTCCAGTTACATTGTGTTAGATAATTTAAACTAGAAGGAAGTAAAACAAGTTAAAGAGCAGAGCCTATTAGCTTCTCAAAAATATCTGTTAAAGCCAGTGAAAGAGCTTACGACTGAAAGCAGAATTTGAGCTAAATCAATCAAATTGGTAACAGTAGGCTTGGCATATATTAGTTATTGGTGGGTTCAGGAAATATTTCACAAGATTTCAGTGAAATATATTTAACAATTATAGGAGTATATGAGAAGGTATTTATAAATTATATAATTATCAATATAAAATAGAATTAATTAATCATAGAATCACAGCATGTCAAGGAGTTGGAAGGGACCTTAAAGACCATCTAGTCTTAACATCCCCTACCATGTGCAGGGACACCTCCTGCTAGACCAAGTTGCTCAAGGCCTTATCCAACCTGGCCGTGAACACTACC
>JAOXXN010018369.1:0-44831 GCA_026770055.1 Myrmophylax atrothorax
ACTCAGCAATAGGACAAGGGGGCACGGGCTCAAGCTCTGCCAGGGGAAATTGAAGTTGGAGATCAGGAAAAAATTCTGTCCAGAGAGAGTAATCAGGCATTGGAATGGGCCTGCCCAGAGAGGGGGTGGATTCACCGTTTACGGAGGTTTTTCAGCTGAGATTGGCCGTGGCACTGAGTGCCATGATCTGGTAAGTGGACTGGAGTTGGGCCAAGGGTTGGACTTGATGATCTCGGAGGTCTTTTCCAACCCAATCGATTCTATGGTTCTATGGAAGTAAGAAGAGAAAACCAGTGTTGCCTTTAATAGGTATGAAGGATGGTTACACATGTTCCATTTTCGCTGGTTTTAGTCTATGTTGGACATCACATGGAACACTAAGGCCAAGTGATAATAGTCTCTAACAGAGACTTCTCCACTCACGTGATCAGCACTTCAGTGTGGAGAGCTTCTGTGTTCTCCAAACATGGTTGCCAGAACCAACAGCTGTTTTTGTAAATGCTTGGAAGAAAAGATACAAATTTTTTCAGTTTCTCATCTATGAATTTGGAAGGTGCTGAAAGTAATGGTTTGAAGCACATCTGTTGTGCTCCTTCAGGCACCCTGAATGGCAGTGTCTGAGGCTGAAGGAGGACACAGAGGAGCACATGAGGAACGTTAAACTCTAATTTGTGTTTTCTGTGCTTCTGGGTAACATTTGCTCCTCCTCTAGAGAAAACAGGCATTCACAAAGTGAATGTTAGACCTGGCTGCAAGTTGTGGACTTTAGTTTATCTGACCCCTCTAGCATTTGTATTGTCTGTCTCTTTAGTTGAATGGTTGTCGCCTGCACACAGTTAAAAAATAAAGTAAGGAAAGAAAATGGCATTTTCTGGGTGGCATGTTGAAAACAGGAGTTCTTATGATGCATAAAGTTAAAAAGCAAAATTTGCAAGTGGCTTTGTAGTGTCAAATGAAAAGGGTGCGTTTTAAATGTATTTTAAGTAAATGCTTTTAAAATATTTTAAATACATATTTCTTTTTATGTTAACCTGCCATAACTCAAATACTCACTTAGGGGTAGTCTTTATATGTACTTCACAGTTTCTTTTGATTCCAGGTGATTGAGGCAGTTGTAGTAGTCTGAACTAGAAAGTAATTCAAATGAGGTCTATTAGAATGGCTGTTGTAAATGAAATATATTGAGAGATGGTTTCATGTGATTTATTAATAGAATTCAAAATTGCTATACATTTAAAAAAAATCCTGGAAGTAGGCTTTGATGATCATGTATCCTGATCTGTGGTTATTAAGCTGTTTGTAAGTGTATTATTTCAGACTGCAGGTATATGTGTTACCAGCAGGGAGTCTCAGTGCGTTTTGTATGACTGTTCAAGGACACAATATTGAACTCAGAAAACACTACATAAGAAAAAGACACAGTTCCTTCGGACTTCTATATGAGAGAAACAGGATCTGGTCAGCTTGCACACTGAAATGAGACAGAGCTGAGACACAGGAAACAATTCTGAAAACTCCTATTGTTAACTTGCATAAGTTCATGTCCACTTATGCAGTTGTTGGTGAATTCATATAACTCACAGTAGCCCACTTCATATTCTTTTCCTTGAAAATATTCCAGACAATGGCTTGTTAAAACATGTAATACTGTACTGTTGCTTTTTTTCCTGTTACAGTGAGGGGTTTTTTAAGTCTTATTTTTGAACAAATAGTTTGGATTTAGAGATGAATAATAGGTTTCTTGGTTTTACAGGTTGCTAAGAGTTTATTAGGTTTTAGTTGCAGAAGGAAGTAAGAAATTGGTCAGTTCTGTAAGTAGTTTGGTGATTCACCTTAAGTGTTTGGATGAATAACAGTGACCTAGAGATGTAGCTACACAGTGTTTTGAGTGTATTTGTTTAACTAGGTTAAACCTTGTGCAGAGGGTTCTCAGAGCTAAAAATTCTCATATTTTTAGCACTTCAACTTTACAACATTTCAAGTAATTAGAACAAAATTAAAAGAAAATACAAGTGTAGAAATACAATTGTCTTCTCCATGGAACTGCAGTAATTCTGTCTTTAAAAGTTAGCGTTACAGATACAGTAATTTCAATTTTACTTAATTTGAAACTAGTTCATTCATATCAAGCTGTCACTTTTAAAGCATTCATACAAAACTTTCTTAAGTATCCGTTTTAAGTTGATTTAAACTTTCTCTCGCACAAGCTGTCTGTTCATTCATGGCTGTATTGCTTAGGACTTCAAATCCTCTCCAGCTCTTCCTGGATGATCCATCCCCTTTAATTGCACATACTCCTTCTGTTCTAGATAAGGTTCAGATAAGTGTGTGATCAACACTGTCTTTCTTATAATTCCTCTACCACGTTATTCAGGCTTATTTGGAACATTCACTTACTAAATCAAGGGTCTTTCAGTTTATCAGCAGTATGGTGAGTAAATCTACAGAACTGCATTAAAGGTGATGGTAACAGAAACATCAACATTAATGCATTGCCTTAAAGTGAAAGAAAATTTTGGAAACGAGTAAGACCTTAAAAATTATTTTTCTCTCTGGAAGTACACCTGAGCAGAGTGACCTATAAAAATACCCTGTTTTAACACACAACTAACTCTTTGTTTATATCATTCCAAGCTATCAGTTGACTTCTATCTTAAAACAAAGAAGGAAGAGGAAATGGATAATGTTGTTTTTGTTATTTGGATGTTTTCTTATCACAAATGTGATAGGTAGTGCTGTATGAATAAGCAAGAGAGGTCAGTGATATTAAATGTTCCAGCAACAGGTGTTCTCTGTCCCTCCTCTTATATATTTTTTCCTTTTAGAAGCAGAATTGCAGCCAAACTTGAAATTCAGCAGTCATGAACTTTGTGATTTGTCATTGCAGCTAGGGTTGTGGTTGCTTAACAGCTGGTTTGCTGTAAAGAATTCCTCTCACAAATCTTCCCTCTCTCTTCCCTCTAGTAAGTTAATGTGCATACTCTCTAGAAGGTATCTTAGAGAATATTTACTACCATCACCAAGTGACCTCTGTAATAAGATATTTTGGGAAAACTTGAGTGTAGATCTGTCTCTAATTAAATTGATGGAGTTAATTCAGTGAAGTAGCTTCAAAACTTCAGAAATATGATTTTGCATTTAAGATACAATTTAATTCTTAGTCATTTGTCAAATACGTGCTTCAAATACAAAATTATTCTGCTCTAACACTACTTGGGGCTTTTGAGATTTAAACACTACTGTTTTATGACGACTTATTTTGGCTACCTTTCAGTTTTCCTAAGTTAACTAATTCCATCCTATTAACCAGGTTTACTTCTAGAATACCTGCTGTCTTGCCTCCCTCCCATTAGCTGCCTTGTTTCAGTCTCTGTAGGTGGCTGCTATCAGTGTATGATTTCTCCATCATGACCACTGTTTTCTAGCCTTTTATTAGGCCCAGAACTGCATAAAAGCTTGATAGCTTGACAGAAAAGAGATTGGAGCGAGGTCTGGAATAGTACTGAAGATGGCCAGCTCTCAGTTTTACTGCCCGTGGAACAGTGAGTTACTCTTACAATGCTGTTCAGCTTTCCTGGAACTGGCAAATTCCCTTCAGCCCAGATGATTTCTATTTTAATCTAATTGATGAAATCTGTGCCCCATAAGCTTAAGAGCCAAGTCACCTACTATAGTTCAGATGCTTGCTCCTTCGGTTTTTTACCATGGTAGTGTGTTCTCAGGAGAACATCAGATTTGGTATGTCCAGCCTGCTTTGCCACGCGCTGTGGAGCACAGCTCTGTTTGTGAAGCTGAGATTGTATGGCATTTCTTCTGAATTTTTAGAATCTAATCTTCAGGTTACAAACTGTCTGCTCACTGCAGGTTGGCAGCTGCTCAGCCCAAGCTGATTGCACTTAAAGTGCATATAGCCCTTGAATTTGCTGAACTCTGCTAAGGCTCGAACAGCTTGGTTGACAACTGGAGAAATGAAGCTATGATTTTACTTTTCTTGAATGTTTTTACATATCAGTAACACTGTGCACATGAAAAGATAGGTAAGAGCTAGATCTGCACTCATGTGGTTCAGTGTAAGTTTATTGTCTTGCTGTTACACAGAATTCACAGGTTCTTGTGAATAATGTGTTTGAAGAAATATGATGATAAAGCTTGTTACATATACTTGTCCTTGTTTTAAAATGCCAAACTAGAACACTGAAGAAGGCTTTTGAATAAATATTCCTAGTCCTAACTCCTTCAGTATTTGAAATATTTTATTTGTAATAAATACAGTTAAAACTGATCTGTCTGCAGCTTTGAAAACTACTGAGAACAATAAGGTAACAATGCCAAGGCTGCTACCAAGATGTTTCTATAAACTTTTGTTAGAACCTAAGCTTCAGCACTGCATCTTTCTTCACAGATTTGAAGGATAGTTGGAAAAAACATACTTGAAAATAATTACTAATGTTTTGCCTTCATCTGGGGGATCACTTAAAGGTCTTTGTTCAGTTGAAAAGTCTTAGGTTTGTGCTTTTGTGCAGTTTCTAGATTTACATCTTAAAACAAGCTGCATGGTGTAGAGCATAAGGACCTGGTTTGGAATCCAAAGTAGTTACCACAGAGGTCACCCTGAATTACGTCTGGTTGCATCACGCTGCTTTATAGCGTAGGGAATGCAAATAACACATGGTTAAACAACTGTATTTGCCAGAGAAGTCCTGTAACTTGGACTTTCATCCTAGGAATAAAAGTAACTCTTGCTAGGTTGTTTGAAGCATATAGATATATACAGGTGTGCATACACGTACTAATCATTTGATGTGAAATATTCCATATGAAGACGAAATTCTGAAGTTTGAAAATGTTTCTTCAAGATGTTTATGAGATACTTTTATTCCCAGTAAATATTACAGTTTAGGCAAATTTTCAGATTTAATTTAGGACATGAAAGAACACAATGGTTTCAGTGGTTCATTTTTAACCATACCAAGGTAGAGGTTTTTATTATGGCAAGAAACTCAAAAGTATTTTTTTGCGTCAGATGAAAATACACATTAAAAAAAATCAATTGGTTTATCTGGCAAGCACAAAATTTAAATAGCGTGGTACTCCAGTGCTTTCTGAACAGTTTACTCCTTTTAGAACCACGCAGGGAGTGGATCAAGAAGGAGTGGTCTTTTCAAAGGCTTTTGCTAGGCAGTTGCAATGTTCTTAGCATGGGAAGGCAGGAATTGCACTGCATGTATTTGCTTCTTTTATCCCAGAACACATTGTAGTATTTCACTTCTCATGTGTACTGTGCACTGCCTGCGTTATTTGGATGAGCTTTCCCTGTAACTTGTTGCCTTTCTGTTGAAATGAGACAGGTTGGAAAGACTTTACTATCACATCTTTTCTGGTCTTTGCTCCCTTTGACTGAGATAGGAGGAATAACTGTTGAGTAGCTCCATCGGCAGATCTGTGGGGTAACTTAGGGTAGAATAGGAATGATGGGAGCCTGAAAGTTTTAATAATTCCATCAGCTCAACTTGGTATCAGATAGGGACGAAGACAGGAATTTGCCATATTTAAAACTGATAGGAAACTTCCCATGGTTTTGGGTCATACACAGGTTGTTAAGCAAATACGTCCATTGTGGTGACTTTCCATAAGTATCTTTCACTGGCAATTTCCTCTACTGTCTTCTCCCATGAAGCATATATTACATCTTTTATTATGTGAAGATGAAATCCTTTCTTCTCAAATATTCGCTGCTAATTTTAACCTGTAACTCTATTTAAAAGACTATTTTCTCATGAGATATGCATCTTACTTGAATTACCAGAATTCTCTGATTATTCTTGTAATAATGGGAAGTACAGTAGACTTAGTAAAAGAAAATGTTTTTGTTTGAGTGAGAAAGTGAAGTAGGGTAGACAAGAATTTATTTTGGCACATTTGCTTACAAAGATAAAATATGTATTCTTTCTAAGAAAATAAATTGCCATGATTAATGTTCAAATCTGATTCTGTATTAAAGCTACACAGTAATGACTAATCATAATTAAAATCCTATAGATCAAAACTCTAAAAATATTTGCTTTGTGAGTTTTGACATTCAGAATTGCAGGTAATTTCATTGCTTGAGTAGTGAAATTTAAAATTGTTCCTCTTATCAGGGTCCTTATGTTATATAAATACACGTTTCAGTTAAAATCACCCTGGTAAGTTATTAGTTTAGAGATGTATGTCGGGCATGGGGGTTTTTTTTTCCATGAAATGAATTGGAACAGCCTGAAGTTGCATTTCTCACTTGGTCGTCTTTTCAGAGGTGCATGATTTCACTGGATGATGATGATGAAGAAGCCTGGAAAAACTTCCAGTTCAGAAAATTCTATTTAAGGCTGATAAATCCCATTTCGCAAGTGGGATGGAATGTCATGGAAATTCAGTATGAGTTTTTGTGAAAGAAGCTTCCCTTGTTTTTTAATCAAATCTTTTATAAATTTTTGTGTAATAGCCATTAGCAAGTTATAAGCAGTAAATTACATTACAAAATGTGTTGAAATTTTTTCTGTTAATTCCAATAAGTTTTGTTTATGAGTTTTAAGGGATTAATGTTGTAAATACATGTTGAAATATTTGTCATCTATCAGCTGAGCTAGCTATTAGGAAGAGATCTTAAAACTGATAATCTGAAGTAACCAAAGGAGCGTGTTTCTAATGCAGTTTTATAAGATTGAAGTATTGCCTCAAAACTTCTACATTTCTATCAATTGTTTTACTTAAAACAGATTTTATCAGAGAAAGTGTTAATCTATTTCTAGTAAAACCTGAACACTAAGTATTAGTAACTGATTCTGACAGAAGATCTGGTTAGTGAACTGGGTGAAAACAAGGTGAAAGCATGGGAGGTCACACATAGACAAGAATATTTTCAATATTAGACCCATGTCCTGAAAGTTATACAGGACTATTATATGTAAGCTCGTAGAATGAAGCTATGCGGAAGCAGATACGTGTCTTTTAAAAATCCATACGCACACAGAGAATTAATTTTTACTTAGGATGTTAATATTTTGTTTTGGCAATTACCATTGGGTTTCATCTCTAGTTCCGGTGTCAGAAGTCTAAAAGGGATGGTAAAAGACATTGAAGAGGAAAAATACCAGAGAAGTATCTTGAAACTTCATCTAACTCCATCTAAGCTGAATATGTTTCAGTTTATTAAATAGGGTATTTAAGAGACTTGGCAATAGCCAAGAAATACTGAAACAGAGATAAAATGTCCAACAGTTTATATTTCTTTGAATTGTTAAAGACGTGACTCGATCCTATAATTTAAAGGTCACAAGGTTTGAATAAGAGAGAGAAAGTATTTCTTTTGTCAACAAATATTATGTGACTGAGGAGAAATGCTTATTAAGGAAGTAAATTCTTTACTATTTGTAGTTTTCACACAGAGATTGTGGATGAAATTTCTGTTTCAATCATCAGACACACCAGTGAGCTCAAAAAGCACCATTTAGTAAGACTGAGATTGGAATAGGCATGTAGATACCTCAGTGATAAAAACTGACTAAATTGTGCACATTAATTAGTTACTAATAGATAAGTGTTTGGGAATGAGCTGTATGTTACTCAGTTTTTGAGGGTAGGAGGAGGTCCATACATAATCCTTCTGAGAATGGTGAAACTGACCATGTGGAACTGCAGGTAGGGCGTGGATCAAGTATTTGTTACTGTAGCACATTGGTTACAAGGCTTCTTTTTCAGTTGTGTGTTTTCACTTCAGAATCAGTCTGCCTTCACAGTTTTATCAGCAAATTTCTCGTTGACTTTTAAGCTGATTTCCACCCCTGCCCCTTTGCTGTCTCCAAATCTTTCCCCAGTAGATTGTTTTACAGTCCTTTTATGGCAATAATGTTAATTTTTAAAGCTAACATTATTGTTCAAGTATTTATTAATAAAGCTTTATATTAAATGCATTTCTCTTGAGAGGGATTAGTTTGGTTTCAGAAACCTTTTGTTCTCCTTGAAATGTTTCCAGACTTGTGATTTTTGAAATCTTCAGTTTGGTAGAACAGAAAACATCTGATCTATATTCTTAAGTTTAGCTCATTAAAGGCAGTGGAAACTTCTGCTCAGCTAATCTCTGCAATTAAGATCCACGTTCATTGGTGTCTGTGTGATTTAGAGCATGCTGGCAAACATTTCAGTCTCCTGAGTTTGAACTTTTGGTAAGATAAGATGCAGATCTTCCTTTGTCATCATAAACTTACTAGACCATACACATTCCTCCCTTCAAAATAAATAATTTACTTATGCTCGTTTGTAGCTTCCTTCTGTTGTGTGACTCACAGTGAATTACATGGATAGCAGAATAACAGGTACTGAAGAGGTTCAGAAAATAAAAAGGTGTCTTCGCTTTTTCAGTGGTACCCATTTAAGCATTAAAAAATCAGTTATCCTATCAGCATGTTTATTATAAAACCTAGCAAATAATTTAAACAGATTTGGTTAGAGGCAAAATTTAGCTCTAGAACGCTTTTCATGGTGTCTTTTTTTAAAAAAACCCTTTTTTTTTTTCATCCAAGGTATAATAATTCTGAAAACAGATTTACCTGCCTGTAAGTTGATGTGTCATCCCAGTATCTGTTTATTCACAGCATGAATTGCTTGACCGTTGAAATTTTTTTGTGAATTTTTCAACAGTACTGAGTGATTATTGTGCCTATGTAAAAATACATTTATATAATTGTCTTCTTGAGCAATTAAAAATTGCTGTTTAAGTGGAATATGTATTTCCAGTTCTTCCATGAAGTGAAGCTACCCCAGAGAACCAGAGTTTACCAATACAGTCCATGACCAGACTTCTTTGCTCTAAAAACTTTTCCTAGTTGATGAAGGATGTCTGTTTTATTTTATATAGCGCCCATTTATTTACATGAAGCTTAGCCATTGAGTAACAACTCTCACAGTGACTCTACGATGGCTTGGTTTTGAACCAAATACCTGTGCTTAGAAGGATATAGATGACATTAATAGTCTCCTGAGCACTGTACACGAAAAATTATAGCATGTGGGTTTAGTTTCACAGATTTGGATATTCTGGGGAACACTCCATGTAGTTTTAAAGTAGCTGTTCTACATGCAAGCTCCCTTTTTCTTTTTTTTAAGCTTCTGCTGAAGGTTAGCACTTTTATAACAGGATTGGTAGAATGAATGTTGTGAACATTCCTAGTCTGCTTTGTTAGGAAGACAGTGCTCTGGTTTAAAGAGCCTCTCCCTCAGGTTACATGTAAATGAATGATTCAGCAATGAAACAACCAGATGATGAGTTAGATAATTCTATAAAATATCATCCTTTTATTCAAAATACAGATAAATGTTTAAGAAGTTGCATATTTATTTCCTTATTTCTGGCCTTTAGTTGGAGCTTTTATAATATTTCAAGTTCTTGGTTCTTTGAAGTGAAAGCTGAAGAACTCAGTTTGAACAGTATAAGGTATTGCAAAAAGTATTGCAAAGTTTCCAAAAGTGGTAGAGATGTGGAAGGTCCACATGGTTTCTTTGGAAATGTACATCATTACGTGGAATATAACTTAAAAGTATTCTATGCACATTCAGAAACATAATACAGAAGATTTATCTCAGTGTGCAGTAATTTGCTCTGCACTGGCATAATAGTTTGCTTTTTGTCTTGACATGTGTAAAGGTGTGAAGTCCATTACTGATATATGAGGATGGCTTCTCCTAGACTGACTTATCTATTTATAGATACACATGCAGTGCAGAGCTGATTAAGAGAGCACAGCAAATGAGCAGGCCTGGTAAAGAAGAGTTTGAATAATGACTGTGCTGGCCCTTGCTGAAAGCTGTATGTTTACAAAGGGGTTAGTAAAGCTATTTTTGCCTTTATAAACTATGTATGTTTACATTAATATTTTTCTGAAGTTTTCCTTGATTGAAATGTTAGCTGCTGCAGTGAGATATGTACTCCGTTGTAAAAGCTTACATTTGAGGGCTTTTTCTGACATTTTTACTGCATAACTTCATTTTTAAAGGGTACACACTGTTTCAGGTAGATCATCTTAGGAATTAAAAATTTAAATGAAAAGGGAAACTGCAATGCAGAGAAAATGGGGGACTAAAGCATGTAAAATTGTGCCAATTCTTTTTCCTCATTTATTTAAACACTGTGCTTTGATCTTCAAATTTTGTTTTGAGAATTTCTCCCTAGTTTCATATATTGATTCCAAGACTCGATAAGGATTTTTTTGTATTTTTGTTTTAAACTTTAGAGTTATTGACAGCTTCTAATTTTATCATACAAGAAATAGGGGAGGTTCATTCTGTTAGTCAATGTAAGACAGAGAAACTCACATTAGAAAAACTAGGGGATCACCCTGTTGTGATGGATCATGAGGTAAGAATTGTGCTTCCTTTGCAGTAGTTTGGTGTGTGTTCATAAACTAAGAATTGTGCTTCCTTTGCAGTAGTTTGGTGTGTGTATAAAATGCAGTGACTTTAGCAAATGTGAAGTTTTTCATGTTCTTCATGTGCAAAGAGCAGATGCGACATGAAATACTGTTTTCTGCTGTGCCTTTTGCGACTGGACCTGCCTTTTTAGCCACCAGCACGCTTGCAGCAAGCGTGGGTAGAGCCCTTCCCAAATCTTCATTCACAAAGCCTAGCCATCATGATGATGGTGATGATGAGGAGGAGGAGAATGACGTTTACGTGCTTTCAATCAAGATGATTCATCTCTTCTAGTTTCTGATAGGAACTGTGTGGCAGCTTAGAGCTGTCTATCCTGGGCTGTCTAAAATCAGCAGTAGCTTTTGGGTCTAACTATCTGGCTATGGGTACATGCAAGAGTTGATTCTGACATCTGCACTTCGAAAAGCTGAGTTATCTGTTCACATAATTTAGGGTGTAGGAATGACAAAATTGTTTAAGGAGCCAAATCCAGGCTAGGACCACCAGTCTGGCCTGTTTGCATCTATTACTGAAGGTCCTTTTGCTTCAAGATTTTAACGTAACGGTATAGAAAATTAAAAAACTTGTTTTAGAAATGGCTTAATTTTTAAAAGCTTCCTTAGCTGCATTTTACCATAGTAGGAAGGAACTAAACATGCCAAGCATTGTTCCACTGGTAGCTTCCAGTTGAGTGGAAGCTGATAAATGTTCCAGTTTTCTAGAAGGATAGGAAGGAAGACCCTGGTTATTACAAGCCTGTCAGTCTCACTTCAGTGCCTGGTAAAACTATGGTGAAGATAATTCTGAGAGTTACTGAAAAACATTTGAGAGACAAGTCAGTCATTGGTCATGGGCAGCACAGGTTCTTGAACAGGAAGTCCTGATTCACCAACACGGTTTTCTTATGTTATGACAAGGTCACCCACCTGGCTGGCCTAGGGAAGCCAGTATAGGTGAGCTTTTTGGACTTTACCAAACAGTTCTATACTGTCTCTCACAGTATAGACAAACTCTCCTGCACATGGCTAGACAAGTCCATAGTACGTTTAGGGAGCAATTGGGCTGAAAGTGTTACAGTAAACAGGTTACATCAGGCTAGTGGGCAGTCATCACTGGTTTCCCCCAGGCTCTGTTTTAGGGATGGTGGTTTTTAATGTTCATATAAAATTCCTGGACGCAGGAATTGAATGTTTATTAAATTTGCTGATGATACAAAACTTAGGAGGAGCTGTGGAGGCCAGGTAGACTAGGGAGATGGGAAATCACCAGCAATATGAAATGTAATAAAAGCAAAATCCAGATTCTCCATCTGGGACATGGAGGTACTGCTTACCCATACCAAGTGGGAGATGGGAGGCTGGAGGGCAGCCCCAAGAGAAGTGATCTGTGTCTTTGGGTTGATATCAAGTTGAACATGACTCAGCAGTGCCCTGGCAGCCAGGAGGGCCAACCCTGTCCTGGGAGGCACCAGGCATAGCATCACCAGCCGGGGGAGGGAGGGAATTGTCCTGCTCTGCTCTGCACTGGGGTGGCCTCACCTTCAATATTGTGTGCAGTTTGTGCGCTGTGGTATAAGAAGGGAATCAAATGGTTAGAGTGTATCAGGAGAAAGTGAACCAAAATGGAGAAAGGTCTTGAGGGCAAGACTAATGAGAGGAGACCGAGGTCACTTGGCTTGTTCATCCTGGAAAAGAGAAGGCTAAGGAGGGACCTTACAGCATGGTACACATTCCTCATGGGAAGCAGCGCAAGGGAAGGTGCTGATCTCTCTGGAGACCAGCAGCAAGACATGAGGAGATGGAATGAAGTTGCATCAGTGGAAGTTCTGGCTGGACATTAGGAAAAGGTTCCTCCCTGAGGAGGTAGTTGATCGCTGGAAGAGACTCCCTAGGGAATTAGTCCCAGCATCAAGCCTGGCGGAGTTCAGGGAGCACCTGAATGAGGCTCTTAGTCATGTGCTTTAGTTTTATGTAGATCTACAAGGAGCAATGACCTTGATGGGTCCCTTTGAGCCCAAGATATTCTGTGATTCTAGTCTGTGATTGTAAGAAAGTAAAGATTACAAATTTTGCTGAGTCCCCCATAAAAAGGAAGAGTAGAACTGGGCATTTGCACTCACTTAAAAAACAGCTGAATTATTGAGGAAACAACCATGAATTTTAACTGGGGAAAATTGCTTGAGAATTCTCCTACTACTTGATTGACCTGTGTAGGAGTGCTTTTGACTGCAAGTTAAAATTTGATTGTGATGTGTTAGTGGGTACTTGGGAACTATTCCTGATTGCAGGAGGGACTGGAGACATAAGGTATGTCTTTACAACACGTAGAACAACGGAGGTAAATTGCCAACCAAAGCTTCTGCAGTTTCCCTAGTATCCATCTCCCAGTAGCTCTTAAGGTCAGTGATGTTGATGCCATTTGTATGTCTTTGTTGTGATTTTGGACATAGTTCTATTCTTACTAGTGTTTGTGCAGATTTGTGTTAGTTCACGGAATGGGTCCCTGCCAGAAATATTCATATGCTCTAAATGCATTGTAAAGTACCCTTTCAAGTTGTCTGGAGTCACAGAATAATAGAGGTTGAAGAGGACATCTGGAGGTCATCTGTTTCAATTCCCTGCCTTGTGAAAACCAGCTCAGATCAGGTTGCTCAGGTAGCAGCAGGTTGTGCAGTGAACTAAAAGGTTAATTTCTGAACAGACAGAAATTTCTGGGCTTTAGGCTAACAGAATAATAGAGCACTGCAAGTAATGTATTCAAACTCTAGAGCTATTCGATTTTTTAATTGAATTGAGCTGTGAAACAAGTGACTTCTCTTGTGGTTTTTTTTTTTATTATTTCAAAGGGAAAAAAAGATTGCTAAACTACTTTTTTAGTTGTTTATGTCCTGCCTTTACTGTTTTTAAATCTACACATTTTCAAGTCCAACAAAAAAATAACATTTTCCTCCATGTGTAGAACATAATTGATCTGGGAGCATGAGTCCCTTAGTTTTCATCTTCAGAAATCATAGGGTTTAGTACTATTTTGTCTGCTAATATTTTGCTTTAGACTTTTAACCTTACACAGAAGTCAGAAAGGAGTACAGGGACTTCTTCAGTAGCAGTGGCATTATGACGTGGGCAGACCATGGTGATGAGTGTACGAAAAACCAGTTGTCTGTGTGGTTGTCCAGGCAGATGTGTGACTGTATCAGGACTCTGGAGTGCCAAGGCTGAAACCGTATTTCTTTTCTGCAAGAGATACTCTCTTCCTTTCTGCATTTTTAAGGAGGTCATTAAGTTTTTAGGAGGATTATACTACAACATACTAAGAGTGATGCTTTATGTAAAAGTAAAGTAAAACAAACAAAGCCAAGCTCATTTTTGAAGTTTTCTGTAGTCCAAAGCACATAGTTATTTAATCTGTGCTGCTGAGTCAAACTTTGCATTCTTTAGATTCTATAACTTCAAAAATGAAAATACATTTAAGACTTAAAATTTGCTCCCTTTTGTTACTTACCTCTGTTAGAGTGCAGTTCATTGCTAATGGACTTGAAAAAAGTGGCTGTGAGTGAGATCTAAGATGACAGCAAAACCAATTAAAACTAATTGTCATGCATGTAGGATAAGCTGAGGTGTTGTTTCAGAAAGCTGTTGATTGCTTGACTGCTTTAATTTCAGATGATTTTCACTGGTGTAATGGGGAGTTCTGTTGAGTGTTAGTTCCAATTTAAGTTATTTAATGGAGTGAGGAAAAACTTGAGATCCAAGTGAGCCTAAACTATTTTATAGCCATGACTAATCAGCTCTTTAGAAAGCATCCTGTTTTCCTAGTGATTAAGCCCTCCTTCTTTTGCGGTATCATGCAAGACTGCTCTTGAGTAATTTCAATTCATGCAGGTGACAGTAACTTGAACTGTCAAGATGTTCTTTACCAGAAGTCTTCCCCTTTGATCTTAAACAGATGTACCCCCTGGGGAGATTGATTACATCCCACTCTTATCTTTTCTAAGTGGGAGATGAGATCTCAGTTCATTACCTTCTTGCCCTATTTGCACAATGACACAAAATTGTATCTACTCTTACTGTCATAACTTTCAGAAGTGAATCACATCTGTAATTCACGTAACGTTCTGTATAGAAATAATAATATTGAAGTTAGATGTTGCTGGAATAGTAAATGAAGGACTTCTTGTGTAAAGTGCTGCATAGTCTCAGGAAAATACCAGTGCTTGGGGTTTTAATTAGCACAGCATTACTATAGACTTTGAATTATTATTAATTCAAAAGCATATTGACTCTTTACAGAGCTCTATGTACTGCAATAAAGTCCCTGAATCTGTTACTCACTGAATGAAAAGATCTTTAGAGGTGGATGGCTCTCTAACCTATTCTATGGATGGTTTTCTGAAGACTTGTTTTAGATATTTTGCTGATTTGAACTGAAGAAATTAAATGCTTTGATGCAGACATCCAAGATTTCAGTCCTAGTGGTTGATGCAAAGAAAAACATCCATTTTCTTCAGCAAAATTTGTGTATGAAGACACCATCAACAAGAAACAAAGCTGCCAGTGCCAGTGACAAAGTCATTCACAACCAGCAAGCTTTTTTTCTCTTAGTGCAGTTTAGCTGCCCACACTGTCATCCCTAATGAATGCAAAGAAATACATTTACTGTTTGAGGGAAATATGAAAGGAAAATAATATTTAAGGAAACACTAAGGGAGAAAGGCTGGTCATGTTCAGATTTTTCCTGTACTTTGGCCTATGGATGGGATTTTTTAAAATAAACTGAATCCATTATAACTACCTTGTGTTACAGTTAAACTTGTGAAAAAGTTCCTCAAGGAAGTGCCCACCACAACAACACAGACTGGAACTCTTAAATGAATTATTTTTTTATTAATCTGTGATCCCTGCAGCTGCTGTTTTCAGTACACTATATTAATTGGGAGACCATTTTCTTAGTCTGAAGAAGCCTTTTTCTGTATCACTTTTTTGAAATCTAAACAGTGCTCTGGAGAAAGTTTGGGTCTTTTTTTTTTTTTTCCATTAATTGGTCTGGTTTCTTCCTTTTTTTTTTTTTTTCAAATGCCTCAATGATTTGCTTTCCAATTCATCTTCTGTAGAATTTGAATGTATGTAGGGTGGTGCTCAGTGCAGTGCAGTCTCCTCTCAAAAGTATATCCTCCCAATAACATTATTTCCCTATTACATACTTTTTTCTTGTGCATTAGTTCTTGAAGCTGTAGATTTGATTTGGTGGGGGTTTGATGTGAGGAAGATTCTACTGAGTGTTAGTAACTGCATTGGAACTTACTTGTAACTGTTAATGGAGTAGACATACGGTAATGTTGTTCTTTCGTTTTTATTAAACATTTTCTGTCATTTACTTCTTTGTGATCCTCCGGCTTTTTCTATGTCAGTTGTATATCAATACATTTTACTGTCTTCCAGGATAGTAATTACATTCAAAGCTGATTGCTGGTATCTTAGAATTTTTAGAAAGGAAAGTAAGTCTTCTGAAATTATTAGGTCCCAGATGACTCTTATTTTTTTGAATTAAACCATTCAGAATCTTTGAATGAAAGACTGGAGATAGCAAGATATTTATCCAGAAGATTGTAGGATAGCAAGGTATTTATCTGAACTTTGCTTTGTGAAATGTAGTACAGTGGGAAATTCACAAGGGGGGAAAAATGTCTAGCACAGATTCTTGGAGTTTCTTTTATGATCCATTCTGAATTACTCCCATTTGTGTGACTGGATGCACTTTCTTGTGCTTTGGCTTAACAGCTGTTGTTGATAGTTGATAAATGTCAACAGTTAAAATGTAGAAAGGGATTTTTTTCTGTGTTGTGTTTTGTCATTCCATCTCTCTGCCAATGTGATGTGCAAAATATGTCTGCTATAATCCTTGAGGAGAGTGGAATTTTGGAGTTGGTTATTTTGATGAGCTGGTCTGAAGATACTTTGGGAGAATTTTCCAATTTTGGAAGAATTAAAAATGTACTTTAAAAAAAACCAACAACCTGTGCAGAATTCCAAACAGTATTTTTTCCATCACTTTGGACAGGCAAATAGAAGGGAATAGCTCAAACAGGTACTTAATTCATATGCAAATGCAATGTAACAGGATCTGCTGATTGAAAAAATTCCTAAGATTTGTATTATTGTATTATTTACTGTCTTATTTCTAGGAGTTAACTCTCTTTACTCCTAAATTTTTTATCTTTCTAAAGAGTTCCTTTTGGTATCAGTAGCCTGACCAGGATTTAATTTGGGAAAACACAAAAATTACTCATTCTGGAAAGCTTGTGAGCTTTGCATTTCATTAAAACCAGATTCCTTATGCCATAAGTAAGAGGTTCTGTTGGCAAGTACTCTACTTGCCTTTGCAGTATAACCTCTAAAGGGTCATACAGACGTTGGTGGGTAACCCTTTGTGTCTGAATGCATCTGTTGGCCAGTTCCTCCCTCAGAAGTGATGGTATGTCATAACTCACCGGTATTTGCTGCTGCCGTTCTCTCGTGCTGCACAGCTGACTTGAAAGCAGTCATGCCAAATCTGGCACAACGTTATAATTTATATTCTGTCCCTTACTTTTATTCTGCTTAATCTCTCTCTGTCCATCTTCACACCTTTACTTCCTTTAGTTCTGGTTTCTTAGCCCTGCTAATACTCATTTAGTTGTCTGTCTCACTTTCTAATTTAGTTTTCCTCAAATGTTGCATGTATTGGCCAGCAGCAGAATTGTTGCTTAGTAATTGAGAACATGCTCTTTGCCGTGGTGGGAGTGGCAGCTGTTAAGGAAGCCCTGCACGAGGTGCAGAAAGGACTCCCTTGCTTTCTAAACTCCTGCTTGGAGAAGACTTTAGGTGAGGCTGAATTCTGTCTTAGTCTTGGATTGTGTCAACAGTTTAAATTGAAGGAATTGTTGAGTTGGGATAAATCACTTTTTCCCGCAGGTTTTAATTATGGCGGATCAGATATATTTATATAAAATTAATTATTTATTATGACAAATGAACAGATGAGTGCAGATATGAAAGATCTTAATCAGAATTATTTACTACACAGTGTAAAAGCTAAAAACCTACTAGTAGGGTATTATAGCGCATAAAGTAGTATAGTGCACAGTATCAAATCAGTTAAAGCAATTGTATCAAAGCTAGCAAAGTGACAATCATTAATTAGAGAGTGATGTAACTCACCATATGACAATACAGGCAGATCTCTCAGTTTCTCTTAAGCCCTGGGGAGTAACCATGCAGAGGTTTCTCCACGGGAGAAGCTCCACGTCACCGAAGTGTGTGAAAGAGTCTGCCGTATGCAGGTTGGACTGGGCTTCTATAGTGATAATCTGATGGGCTGGTAGTCAGAGATTTACAGGCCAGGGACTTGCTTGTCTGTCAAATCCCCTGTCAAAAAGCAGGATGTGTGTTTGAAGTTCAGTGTACTGGGATGGTTTTAGCCTAATTCAGCCCCAAACCAGCATCGTGGCGCCAGCAGTGGAACGTGCATGATGGCTTGGATTGTGTGCATTCTCTGACCAGACTTCAGGGCTTGACACTTCAGACATGCTTGTGTGGCATTGGAATTTCGAGGTGGTTGCTCTTTGGTTCGTTTAGACTGGAGCCTAGAAGTAGCTCTCATTCATTTTTAGGAGGTTTTAATCTGCTCCCCCGGAACAGTAATTGCAATGCAGCTGTACTTGTACATACAAAGGATGGTAATTTCTCCTGTTGTAAAAGGCTACCGGTTTTATTTGAAAATATGGAAGAATATTGTTTCATACTTGCTTAACTCATTTGCTGTATATCACATACAATTATTTTGACTCTGTTAAATGCTTTAGCTGTTAAAGTTTCTGGGTTTTTCTTTTTCATTTAGGGTTTATGTAAGTAACTGAAAAGCTGAAGAATTGTTGTAAATTAAGTTGTGTAAATACTTTTGGCAGTTCCTTCCATAGTTATGATTTTATGTATGTTGGATGTGAATTTTCTGGTATTCTGGTTCAAATTATTTTAACTCTCTTCAGATGCTGGAAGTAGGTAGCTTATTTAGAAGTCTTTTGCCAAGTAAGTATGGAAACTTTCTCTGGATTTCTCCATCTGTTTGTGTGTACAAATTTTTTCAGTGTCTGGCAGGTGTTTCAACCTTCATTGTGTCCCATGTGCACAACAGAAGAGGAGTATAACTCAGTTCTGGTGAAAGAGGGCAAAAAGAATACAATAATGAAAGTTTTCTTGCTGAGATAATGTTGTACCTCCATATGCATAAAGTGCATCTGAACTTTTCAGCCATTTCTTAACTAAGCTCTTTATATATACTCCTTTAGGTAATTTTTCACTGTATTAATAAGCTTCTTAATTTAATTTGCTTGTCTGTAAAGTTGTTTTATGTCATAAAATCAGTTGTCTTTTTTATAGACATAATTTAGTCCTTTAAAAACTGGGTGTTCTATCACTGGTCAGGTGACTTGGAGTCTTGTACTGGGATGATGAATTCCATTGCCACAGTGTTTGTGTGATGATTCTGAAATATGTTGTGGCTTTCCAAGGTAGCCTTTTTGGGCAACCTTTTATTACAAAGGTAGACATTATAATACATTACTAAGGTAAGCATTATTATGTGGTTACTACATGTACAACAAGCCTCATCTGTACTATTAGCAACAACATACTTGGTTGCTTCTTTTGTGTTTCAAGTGATAAGAATGGACAATTATTAAGAATATAATTCACATATGTGTACTATATGAAATACCAGTAACATTCATTATTGTGCAATAGTGTTTTGCAGTCCAGTAGGAACAGAGGAGATGGGACAGATGAGAGAAGCTCAGTGGAATGTGACAGGTCTTAAAGTTTGAATTGGTTCACTTCTTGAATTTCAACAGATTGTATAAGGGCAATGTCTTGCTGATTCACGACTTAAAGAAATGTTCTGTGCTTGCAGGCTGGGAAATACTGCTACATACTTACAATAATTTGTGTCAGGCATCAGCATTGCCAGGAATTAATTTTATTAGAAATTCTAACAGTAATAACATCATAAGAACATGTGAAGAAAGGGACAGAAAAGAGAAAAATGTTTTTTTGGGGGAAAAAATCCAAACCAAAATCCCCAAAAAACCCCTTGAACCTCAGTAATTAAATTACTTGTTTATTAAGGATCATTTAACTTCTTAGTGATCACGAAAATATCCACATTACCTCTCCAAAAGAACATTCTCCTCCTTTTCTAAGTTGCTTTGAGTTGCTCTTGGCAAATAAAAGAACTTTACAAAATCAGTTTTGCAAAATCTGTTTCGCAGATGTGGAATCCACCATTTAAAAAGTTAAATTTAAACACGTGTATGTGGACCCTTTTTCATGGAAGTCTTAACTGAAAAGGAATTTATGAAAAATTGAAGATGTTCACCTGATTATACTTATCATTCAGTATATTAAAATTTTCATTAAAATAGTTTGGTTTCAAGTGGGAAAAAACCTTCATTCCAAACATGTTTTTCTTTTGTTTTCAGTGGAGTGCAAAAATACCTTGTTTTTATCTATCAACAGATAAATGTTGGTATTATATTTCTGCTAAGTGGTGCAACATAGGACAGAAAACAGTGCTATTGTTTCATCCCACTCTTTTTTAGGCTGGAGGACACAGTCTTAGCAAGAGGGTCTTTTTGGACCAAAATGAGTGTCCTGGAAATGATTTAATGATACAGGGGTAAAATTTTTCACTTGTTTCAACACAGATAACAGTCTGGACTCAGACAGCTTAAAGGTAAAAATGGAACTTCTGTAGTACAAACTCCTTTATTTTTTCATTATGTCTGAGGAGGAGGAAGAGTAAAAAATATTCGGGGAAAAAAAGTGGCATAATTCCAAATTGTACTGTGAGCTGACTGTGTTATGGCAACTGAGGGTCAGTAGCAGACGTGAAGAGAATACATGGAAGCAATATTAAGAGTTCTTTTGCCATATTGCCAGTTTAAAGACAATATTCCCTGATAGTAAATTATTTGGGGTTTTATGTTTCTTTACCTTTTTAACCACTTTCCTTCTGGCTAGAATGGGAGGAGTTCAATGTTAATCATAGTATCCCAGAAAGGTTTGGGTTGGAAGAGACTTTCAAGACCATGTAATTCGAAACTCCTTCCTCCTTCCACCAAGGGCAGGGATGCCATGCACTAGACCAGGTTGTTCAGAGCCTTCACTGTGTTGGCCTTGAACACCTCCACAACTCCTGAGCAGCCTGCACCAGTGCCTCACCACCCTCACAGTAAAGAATTTGTTCCTAGTACATAACCTTAATCTCTCCTCTTATGGTTTTAAAACTGTTGCCCCTTGCTCTGTCACTGTCTGCTCATGTAAAAATTGCTTTCCTCTGTTTTTATAAGCTGTCAGTACTTTGGGACTAAGGTCTCCCCAGAGCCTTATCTTCTTGTGCTGAACAACCCTAGCACTCTCAGCCTGTCCTCATGGCAGGTGCTCCAGCCCCCTGATCATCTTCATTGCCTTCCCTGTGGTCTTGCTCTGGCAGGTCCATGTCTTCCATGTGCTGGAGATCCCACAGCTGGACACAGCACTCCAGGCTGGGCCTTAGAAGAGTGGAGAAGAAGGGCAGAATCACCTCCATTGACCTGCCGCCCACATCATTCTTTGGGCACAGTTCAGGACATGTTTGACCTTCTGGGCTGCAGGCACTTATTGTTGGGTCATGCCCAGCTTTTCATTGATGAGAACCCGCAAGTCCTTCTTGTCAGGGTTGCTCTCAGTGAGTTCATCTCATATCAGGGATTGCCCTGACCCAGGTGTAGGACCTTATACATAGACTTGCTGAATTTCATGAGGTTCACATGGGTCCACTTCTTGAGTTTGTTCAGGTCCCCCTGGATGGCAGAGGAATTAAGAAGTATTAAGTGTTGTAAGGGAAAGGGCCTGGAAAAGGCTTCAAGTAGAACATGGTGCTAATAACACCAAGGTTGTGGGTTTGAACTTTGCATGGGCCTTTCACTAAAGAGTTGGATTTGGTGATCCTTGTGGGTCCCTTCCAACTCAGGATGTTCTGTGAAGTAAGTTCCAAGTGTAGACATGGGAAAGCATCAAAGTGCCTGCTGAAAGAAGAGACGATGCTCCAATGGATATTGATGGAGCATGAAGGGTGAGTGGAGAATATCTGAGCAGATTAGCCTGTGTCATACTCAGACTATGTGATGAAGGCCCCTAGAATGGGGTATCACAGAATCAGTTACGTTGGAAAAGACCTCTGGGATCGAGTCCAACCTATGACCCAACACCACCACGTCAACTAGACCATGGCACTAAGTGCCACATGCAGTCATTCCTTAAAGACCTTCAGGGACAGTGACTCCACCACCTCCCTGGGCAATTCATTCCAATGCCTGATCACCCTTTCTGTAAAGAAATTCTTCCTAATGTCCAGCCTAAATGTCTCCTAGTGCAACTTAAGGCTATGTCCTCTGACCCTAATTAAGATACGCCCCTGAGGTCCTTCAGTAGTCCCTGTTTCTAGCCCATCATTGGTCTAAAGGAAAACATAAAACATACATAGTTTACAGATGACTCCTGGTGTTTTGGTTGGTGGTGATTCGGTCAGAAACCATGCTAAGATGAAGTTTCCCCCATGGTATT
The DNA here is from genome assembly GCA_026770055.1 of Myrmophylax atrothorax. Lineage (NCBI taxonomy): Eukaryota > Metazoa > Chordata > Aves > Passeriformes > Thamnophilidae > Myrmophylax > Myrmophylax atrothorax. The sequence goes on from JAOXXN010018369.1 coordinate 22,080, forward strand.
ATGACATGTGTTTGCAATATGATGCCCATTTTTAAATAAAAATAGGAAATATTTCCATAAAGAGTAAAAATTCTTAACACATATGATGTGAAAGAAGACATTAAAGAGCTCAGTCTTAGCTCAAGAGTTAAGGGCTCTCTGGGTACAATTGACAAATTTCTAACATATAGAGATGATTTCTTATAAAATATTTATTTTGGTTTAGTAAAAAAATTTTTCTCCTCAGATCCAGTAGCAGTAAGGCAGCAGTAAACACACACTTAGTGTGGGGACATTAAGAAAACACTGAGGGAACGTTAAACATATGCTGTAGGCTATGTGGGCATTTTTGACAGGGCATGTAACTCATATTGTGTGGGAATGTAGCCAAGTGTCTGCAGCGGAAGCAACAGTTCAAGAAACTTGGATTTTTCAACTGACCTATTGATATTACAGTTGATTTAGGGCTCGTATTTTTTTTTAATGTGTGTTATAAGGGATAAGAGTGTATAAGTGCTTCTTCTTCCTTTACAGTGGAAAGGTAACTTGATAAGAAGGTTTGAATATGCTCTATAGAGTTATGAAACAATTGAGGTTTTGACAGGATGTTGAGCCCTAAAAAGAGGACACTGAAAGCTTTAAAAAAGTCTTCCCATGCCAGCAGAAATGAAGGCTTAGGATGGTAAAGAATGCTCGAGATATTCTTCTGGGAATTACTTCTGGGATGCTTGTGAGGCGTCTGAGACAAAGGGCAATTAGAGGAAGGCAGGATTTAAAGTTCCTTGCACCATAACCATGTTACCATCTGGGAAGGGGAATGCCAAGGCTGTTCTTGGAAACTTGCACTATAAGAGAGGACAGAGCTTTTCAGTTGGAAGTGGTCATCACTGAAGGAAGAAGAGAAGCTGAAGATACAGGGTACTCAAATAGATTTTGTATTGAAACAGTCTACAACTTCCTTATGAGGGGAAGAAGAGGGATAGGCACTGATCTCTTGTCCCTAGTGATCAGGGACAGGACCCAAGGGAATGCCCTGAAGTTGTGTCAGGGGAGGTTTAGGTTGGATATTAAAAAAGTTGCTTCCCCCAGAAGGTGTTTGGGCACTGAACAGGCTCCCCAGGGAAGTGATCGCAGCACGAGCCTGACAGTCCAAGAAATGTTTGGACAATGCTCTCAGGCATATGGTGTGACTCCTGGGGATGGCCCTGTGCAGGGCCAGGAGCTGGACTTGATGATACTGGTGGGTCCCTTCCCACTCAGCATATTCTGTGATTCTGTAATATTATAAGGGAATGGGAAAAGGCTCAAGTTTTGAAAAAAGTTTTTTTCTTACATTTTGAGAAAGTGTTGATACGCCCGTTGAAAAGTAGGAGACTGAGATGGTTATTGACAACACATGTGGAAGAAAAAGGGAATCTTAGAATTGCATAGTGGTTGAGGATGGAAGGAACCTCTGAAGATCCTCTAATTTACCTAATCTCAATTGTAATCTAATGTTTAATTTTAAATTAAATTAACTTTAAAACCCCAGAACCCAACAAACCCTCCAAAACCTAGACCCAAACCAGTCATCAGAACACTTGAATGTCTTATGGTAGAGCTGCAGATAAAGGAAGGAAGTGATGACTTACAGATACGAGTTTTGAAGACTTTAAAAACTGAAACTAGCCTTGACTTTATTATGGACAACTGGAGATTCATGCTACTTATTCATTCTAGCCTACAGTTACAGGTGTCTCATTACTGCCATTAAATGTGCAATTAAATGTAACTGCTGTGAGCTCTTTCCAGCTCATTTTCTTGTGTTTTATTCTAGATTTATATATCAGCTCTGTGGCCTTTCTGGTCTTGTAGCTGTGGTGGAAGTTCCTAATGTTATGCTGTGGTGTCTTGTCTCAGTCTGGAGAAATGGCAGCCTTTGTTAAAGTTGTTGTATTTGCTGTGCTAGAGACCAGTGAATTATGTGCTGTTGGATCATAGGCAATGTTTGTATAGTCTAAACAAATGAGGTTGTCTTGAGAACTTTGAGATTTTTTTTCTTTCTAAATAAATGATCTTCCTTCCTTTGCCAAATCCTGAAACTCTTCTCTGCATTAGATGCCAGAAGAGTTTTGAATTTTTATCTGGAAAAACCTCAACCTATTAAATGGACAGAAAACATTTGTATTTAAGACAGCTTAAAGGGTCCACCTGTATCTCAGTGTTTTAGTTCTCTCTCATGTGGATGTTTTTGTGTATCTAAGGAACTATGGAGATCCAGGCAGATACTCTTTTTCCATTAAAAGGAGAAAGGATGTATTTATTTTGCTAATAATGTGGGAAAAACTTAACTTGAAAAAACAATATTACATAAAGGAATCTTGGTAAGGTGTTTGAAGAACGCTTTTATAATAGAAATCTAAGACCTTCCGGAGTAGTGGAAGAGAACTATAAGAATATTGCAATTAATGTTTAAAATGCCTTTTGAAAATAAAGACTGAAGAATAACCAGTCAGTTGAAAGGAGGATTTTCAGTTGTTGTCAAGTAAGAATAATTAAGAAAATCTGTTTAGTTAATGCATTTGTATAAGCATTTATGCCTGTTTCCTGAAATATTCCTTGTAAAGGACTGAATACTTTCATTTCTTGGTTTTCAGTGACAGTGGAGACTGTGTAGTACCTGTAGTAACCATTTGTTATCTTTTCAATGATAAAAACTTTATGTATTTACATGAAGTTTGGGGAAAAACTGTGGGTGATTTTTTTTAATTTTTATTTTTAACCTTCAGACATGTTTTAGTAAATACGGAGATTCTTACCAGGAAAATTTTCATCATATCTTAAATGGTATTTTGCCACTACAACTTAATTTGAACTACATTATGCACCCTCTATGCTGGAAAAGGAGTTTGTTTGTATCACAAGAATAATTATTTTGTATGTATCAACTTTATGTAAAACAACTGTTTATTTAAACCCTTTCTTCCAGAACTGTGAGGACATGGGATGTTAACAATGAAAAAAAGCACAAAAGTGTGTTCAAGCCACGATCAGCTCAAGGGAAACGTGTGATTCCTACAACTTGCACATACAGCAGAGATGGCAAACTTATCGCAGCTGGCTGTCAGGATGGCTCTATCCAGATCTGGGACAGGAATATGAGTGTAAGTCACATATCTGATAACATATATGCTTCTGATACATCCAGTGCTAAATGTTGAAGATGACAAAAATCAATTTTGATACTTTCATGCTTTTATTTCCACTCCTCCCTGCTTTGCCCTGAAAACTAAATAGCTTGTAGGCATAACTGCCTTTGTATAACTGCAGTGTGCTGCTGTTCAGTTTGAAATGCTGGGAAAACTCTTGGTAGTTTGTTTAAAAAAAAATGGCCAGACACCCATATTTAGAACTATTTATTTAAGGTGCAATGCATGTAGGAAAACCTGGAATTTCTTGTTGGTTCTTACATAATTTATTTGAGATATTGAATACATTAAGAACTAAGTTTTAAAACCTGATATGGAAGTCAGTTATTAATCCATATAATAGGCAGAGGAGAATAACATCTAAATTGGTGAGGATAAGGCCAATGCTGCACATTAAATGGCAAATATTGCTGTGTTGTCCAATGTTTAAAAATTAACACTGAAGGCAAATTTAACAATTTATGTAAAGGCAGTGTTTTCAGTCAGAATGGAAACTATTTCAGATTCATCAACATTATGATATCTTTCTCTTCATATTGAACTCAAAACTGAATTTCCAGTAGTTCAGACTTGCACTGACAAATAACATGTAGAATTTGAAGTTTAGAGTAATTGGTGTCCACTGTTGCCTTGTGTAGTACAGTTACAAACCAGTCCAGTTCTAAGAGTTTAATTTTGCAATCAGGTGAAAATTCGCCAGGCTAAGCTTTACTGCCTCTAAGATTAATCATCCTAGTAAATCATCCATATCCTCTCTTTATGCCCATCTTACCTAAAGAAGTGAAAGTAGTGGGGTAAGTACCGACAGCTTGTGTAGGACAAGAAAATGAGAATTGGATCAGTTTGAAACCAAAGTGAGATTACAGGATGGGAAGGGCAGGATCCTTTGAATGAAACTGACATCAAAAGTCTCTGAAAGCTGCACAATACCAGTAGGATGACTTGGGGGAAGTAATACTGAACTAGTGCAGGTTATGTTAGTCTGTTCAACTTCATCTTTCAAAACATTTGATTTTAAAAAGGAAAACAGACAATTCAGGGAGCTTTTCACAAAGATTGAAAAAGATTTGATTGCTGGAGGCAGGAGAAAATGTATAGATTTAGAAGGAAAAGAAAGTCTGTTGATCATACTCAAAGTACAGCCTGTATTTTGGGATTGTCATCTATTTTTATTTCTGTTTTTATTTCCACTGTAAACCCAGTAAAACTTCCTAATGGCATGAAGCTTGAGAATTCATCCTAAGTGTAAACTTGTGCTAACAGAATAATAAGTTTTTCAGAGACTGGCTTTCATCACCTGTGTATGTTGTTTATTTTAACATATACAGTATTGAAATATTAAGCTTTCTGGTGTAGTTTTAACAATAGTGCTCTTGGTAGTCTGCTTTTTCGTGTGCTTTTCCTTTTGAACTTTTCTGTGTCTGTAAGATGACATATTGCAATACTGATTGAGTGCAGTTTAAGGTGATTATGAGTAATTTAAAGATGTATCCTGTGCATTTAGTGCAATTTCCAATGGCCTACACTTGTATAACAATGCAAGACTAAAGTGATTTCCCAGTGGAAATTAGATTGGTGGTGTCCTTGAGTTTGTATTTTTAAAGTCTAAAGAATTTTTGTTTTTGTCTTTGTTAGTATCATTAAGGAATGTGCAAGATTTTTGGGTAAAGAAGCAGTGTAAATTGGGCTTTTAGTGGTATTCTTATCTCAACCTTCTGGTGTCCTCTGGGAATCCCTGTGTATAGTGAGAATCAGGTGTTACCAAAGGCACCGTGAGTAAATAGTTAGAAAAAGCCTTCATCTTACATTTGGGGATGGGGGAGCGATATAAAATTGTTTTCAAAAGGAGTGTGTGTTCAACATAACAGTTTGAAGGAAGCGGATGAGACTGACTCCTGCAGTGGAATGATGAAAGCACTTACTGGTCTGACAGGATACAGAGGTGCTTGCAAAGGCAAGCAAGAAAATGTTGCCATTACAAACTGCCGCAGTTCTGGGAGTACAAATTATGTGTGACACAGGAAAATAGGTAGAGCTGTGGAGAATCAAGATGTGAGGGGGGTAAGCTGCCTGAAGAAATACATAGTGGGAATATTAACTTCTGATTTTTGTACAGAAAATTTTTAATTCCTGTTCAGCAGATACAATTTGGCTTTGTTGAAACCAGTGTAGAGCCATATATGCACATTTTGCTGTGCTACAGTTCAGCTGTGTTTCAAGTCAAAATTAAGACAGCATTTGTGTTTAGCTTGAAAAGGCTCTGTTGAGTCAGTAGCAAAATTCACTGATGTCTGAAAACATCAAATAGCTGCTATATTTTCTTGTACTTGGTCAGTAGGAATGATCCTGGCATCATTATTTTAGACTGTGCGTTTGGTCCTTATGCAATAGGAGGAAGGAAATACTCAGGAAGCTCTTAAAAGGTGTAACTTACTTGACCATACTGTCATGACAGGGCTGACCCAGCCTGTTGTGACTGTCTGAATTTGACTTTTGCCTTTGTGCGGAAATATAAATGACATTTCAGCCCTGATCTTGAGTGCCTGTACCACTGTTCCTGTGTATGACAGTAACAGAACAAACTAAATCCAGGAAGATGTTCTATCCAGATATTATGGCTCACACTTCAAACACACCCGGAATGCCTGTTATCCTGGTGTCTGTGAAGGTTTTAAATGTGTTTGCTTTTTAGTTGAGTACAAGCTGCTGTCAAATACAGAGCCCACTTTAAAAAGAGGGAATTTTCTCTTTCCTTCAGTGAAAATGTGAAGCCCCTGCTTTCCCACAGGAGAAGGCTCATGAACACAGCACAGAGCCACAGAGTGGATAAGGTTGGGAGGGACCACAGTGGGTCACTTTGTCCAACCTCCCTGCACAGGCAGGGCCATCCCAGAGCACATGGCACAGGATTGTGTCCAGATGGTGCTTGAATGTCTCCCATGAGACAGACTGTACAGCCTCTCTGGCAGCCTGTTCCAGTGCACGGTCACCCACATAGTAAAGAAGGTCTTCCTCACGTTCAGGTGGAACTTCCTGTGCATCAGTTTCTGCCCATTGCCTCTTGTTGTCTTAAAGTCCCAAGCAGCAGTTCCCAGGGCAGAAGTGAATACCCCGACAGGAAAGAGGGTACAATGATGCCCTTTCCTAGAGCCAAAGTGGTGCTCATTAGTGGCAGGCACAGAGGTGCAGTGCTGGTGGGAAGCCACCACCGAACCACTTCACAAGGTGACAGAAGCCACCTGATGAAGCTCCTACAAATTTCCCTTGCCACTGTAGTCATCGTTTCTGACTGCTGGTATGCATTTATTATCCTCTCTTCACACATTATGTGCTACATCTGACTACAGGAATCCTACCAATGTGTTTATCAAAGGCAAACAAATTAAAAATGAACCTGTTGGTGGTGGCATCCCCATCACCACAGTCACATCACTTGTGTTGTACACTTCTCTGGGATGTGGGACTTGGTCTAGAATGGTGTGGTTAAACAATTTTTGATTTTTTTGATTATTAGTGTTTAGATAAAGACAAGGTATTTTCTGTACTATGTTTTACCAATCCTGCTGAAGTCAAAGTAGCTGTTTATTGTAAACTAATTTTGTCAGTTGGTTGTTTTTTTTCCCAAGCCACTTTAAAGCCACCTCAGTATCTGCCTTTTTTCCTTAAATTATGTTGTGTGTAGGAAGTGATTTTGGTATGTCCTTTCTTTAGTTCTGACTAGTAATGCACACCATGAATATTTCATTCAGTTTTCTACTTCCACTGTTTTTTTGGTGTGATTCCAAATCTCACAGCTGTATGTAGTGAGAGTAAAAACACTTTTGGAACTTTTGGAGGAAGATTTTTTTTCTTCTTTATGACATTGACATTGGTAACTTGTTAATGCTGAAGTTAGCCAAATGCATTCCTGCTCTGCCTTGCCTTTCTCCAAACTTCCTCAGCAGGATCATGATCCATTATAATCACCTGCCTCAGATGATGTTTTTTGTTTTGTCATAAATCTGTGTTATTTTCTCACGTATGTTATTTTGTCAGTGCACGGTTTTTCTTTAAGGTTCATGTACATGTGCATTTACAGTGCACGTTAGCAGAGTGATCTGTCAGCATGTTTGAAATATTATGAACACTGTCAGCTTGGCTTAAAATAACAGCTTCAAAGGACATAAAAAATTACTTCCTTCAAACTTTGAATGAATAGCGAAAACAATAGTGTGAAATAGTCAATCATAACACAAGACATTACAACTCCCTTAATTTAAATGCTCTGAGATGTGGAGAAAAGTGTCTGGCAAAGATGGAGAGTTGGAGAGCATCAGTGGTCAAAGTAAGACAGGACCTTGAAAATTACTGGTTCACAGGGCAGTGCAGTAAAACCACTAGGTCTACCTGCAGTTCAGATAGTTCAAATTCCTCATCTTGCCTGTGCTTGCCCATTCAGAGCTTTTTGCAAGCCAGTAGTAATACGTGTTTCTGGACAAACCAATCCATGGAGCCAATCTTTAGTATCAAGATTGCAAGGTGTAGGTGTCCTGCAATCAGCAAACCTCTGCGTGTGCCTGGTTTTCTTCTCTAGAGTTGTGAGTGTGTCATTCATAGATATACAGAAACAGTAAAGTAATTTTTTAAGTGTTTCGTGGGTTGAAATTGATTGAAATCTCTTTAATGAACAGAAAAGCTCCCCTCTTTTCCACAATAAGGATAAGCAATTTCCACAGGAAGGGATTGGGATGATTTTCAGTGGTTAGAAATAGGATTTTTTTGAGTGAAAAAGGCCGAACTTCTTAGTTGGCCTTTCTGAATTTTCAAACCAGCTGAGGAGGTTACCTGTTATGTGAATTATTTTCCTCTTGCTTTTCCTGATGGATTTAGCACAGGACGGCATAAACAGGCCTGTATATGGCAGCCTAAGTCATGATTTTCAGTTTCACACATTGTATGTTTTATGGTATATCATACCAGCTGTGATACAAAAACATTGATAAGGATGTTGAGGAGGGAGAGTTTGTAATAAGTGGTCATGTCTTTTAAACTGAAATGCCTTTAGGAAAGCAGTGTGGATACCCAAAATCTTACCATCCTTTTTTTCTAGCTGTATTAAGTTTGGTTGGAAACCTTGAGTAGTTTTTATAAGCTTTTAGCTATCTAATGGCTGAATTACAAGTAGTAAAGAGTTAGTTTTGACAGATATGTCTGTGATAGGTTTATCTTTCTACATAATGCAAATCTGAACAGGAAAGATACAGTAGTTTATGATTTTCAACATAATTCTCATTAAGCAAGTTGATTCACTGCTCATGGAAAGATTTTTATAGCTAGTGATTAACTTCTGTTTTTTCTTTCTAGTTTCATAGAAGACCTAGTGGTGTGTTTAACTCCATTCTTCAGCTATTTCCTGCTCAGAAATGTGCATCTGCTACAGTATTGCTGAATTACTGCTTTGCTAGCATTTTCTTTTTTCCTGGTTTTAAAAACTTATTCTGATTTTAAATTGCTAAAATAATTTATGTATTTTGATCAGTTTAAATTACTTAGCTAAAGCTCAAAGTGATTTTACAGAACTTAAAATGCACAATAATACTGAAATTTAACACTATAATAATATACAGCCCACATGGATATCCCCAAAAGTGGTATGATCAAGTGGTAATCCAAATAACCTGTTTTCCACACGCCCTTAAACCAGCCTGTCCTCAAAATATAAGGGGGAGAAAAGTGCAATGTCACAGCAGGCACTGAAGTTAAGCAGATCTAAGCTCTGTACATTTTAATTACAAATACTCGTCTTAAAAGTAATTTCCAAATAATTGCATGATTTATAGGTGTAAGATAAATACATTTCTATATTTAGTGATTGTTTGCTTTGAAAGGGTTTCTGTAAGCTTTAGTTTTGTGGTGTGCAGTTGGAAATTTTAAGGTAGAGTTTTAGAGACGAAAAATTTCACAAGTAGTGGAGCCATTTTGAAGAAATGCTGTGCAGCTGAGGGCACAGAATTAGATAATGAAAAATTATTATGTAAGACATTTTTCTTTTTTTTTGGAATGGGAATCCAAGTCCTCAGATCTTACTTGGAAATTCTTTGTGCAAACTTTATTTTGCTATTCTTAATGGATTTTGCAGCAGATGCTGCCAAGACAGAGTAACAAAAACTAGTAGTAAGATCTGAGACTTGCTGTAAATATTTTTTCTGTTAATTGGAAGGTCCTTTGAGGGGATTTATACCCATGCTTTGGGAAGATGAGATTGTTGGATCTTTGCACAGTTTCAGGATGCTTTTTGCATAAGACATAGCTCTTGGTAATAAATTGTTGACATGTCTTGTGTCTGTCTACTAGAAAGTTTTGCCAGTGAATATATGCCTTTTTTGTTGCAATTTCTACCAGTTCATTGTGTGTCTTTGGCATCTTGTCTATCACAGCATTCCAAGATTATGCTTGTTTCACACCAGCTAGATATTATTCATTTTTTTTACCATGGAATATTCAGTTGTCTATTTGGATGGGGTTTTTGTGGGTTTTTTTTTAATAACATAAAATTTAACATTTCTAATGAAAACTTCACAGCATTAAAAGTATTACAGTGAAATGTCAATGTTTAATGGAAATAGTTTACAATGGCTGTTCTTAAATTCAGTGAATATCACTGCTATGGCTAAACAGCAGGCAAATCTTCCAATTTCCCCCAAGTAAGTAACATGCTTCATGCTTTGAAGAGGGCAGTCTGGCTACATCTGGAAATGTCTTGTGTAAATACAAGATGAAGGATATCCAAATATACTATATTCCCCTTTCAAACTTAAGGTAAGTTTTCCATATCCATAATATTCCACCCTTTCATTCCATGTGTATATGTGCCAGACCTCTGTTCCAGAAACTGGAAATCACACACAAGCTTGCCAGCAGCAAATATTAACAGATTCATATATTATTCCTTTTTGTATACGTCTGGTTTAGCCAGTACATCACTATCTGTACCCTGAGGCAAGCCACGCTAAAGAGTCTGACAATCATATGCTAAGATAAAATGTGCCCTGCTGTATTTCTAAGTGCATTTCTCTCTTATGCAATAAACAGTTTATAGTTAAGAACTATCTAAATGTTTGCACTATCTAATACAGTGATGAAAGGCAATTCTAAATCTTGAAGTCTGTCACACCCCAATGAAAATAGCTTAAAGGACATTACTTCAGATTCATGTATGGTTAAAGGAAAAAGGCTTATCCTGCTAGGATTATGTATCTCTCTTTGGTTTATTGTTTGGAAAAATAAAAGTAGAACTTAACAGAAATAATTTCAAATGGCAATTTGGGAAGAAAAGAGTAGGCATTATAGCAATGTGATTGGCTTTATTAATATTGTAGTGCTATTAATATTAACATAATATGAATAATGTTACAGAAATAGAAGGATTAAATAATGAAAAGTAATAAAACAAATAGAGAAGCCATCTTGAACTAGATCTATTATTTCAGAGAAAATTTTTCCTTTTATGCAGAGGCAAAAATTTGAAAGTACAGACACTATATTTTGTTCTAACAAGAAGTGAGCTCCAGAGTGGTCTGGGTTATCAGAGAAAGGGCTTTTAGATACCATAGTGTGTGCATTGCTCAAGCAAGCTGAAAAATGCAGTGGTCTACAGCCTGATGGGGTTTGTGAGTTGTGAAAAGAGTTTTGTGCTTGACGTGTGTATTAGGAAGCTGGGTTTGCATCCAAGTGTTTCCCGTTGTGGTTCGTAGTTTGTCACTAGTTCCTGAAGCTTGCGAGGAGATGAACAGCAGGTTCCTGCTGTGAATTTCATAAAAGCAGTGAAAGGTGTATTTTTCTTGTTTCATTAAAAAAGTCTAAAGCTCCATGTTTTAAAATACTTCACAAAAGAAAAGGTGTTACAGCTTTATCAAGTAGATTAAGAACAAAAAAGGTAGGAAATCGTGATTTCTGATCCATGGAAACAGAGGTTTGCAGAAGGTAAGTTATAGCGAGGCATAGTTTTGTATGTAACGTTAGGTTACACACATTTGACTCAGAAAAAGTTTGATAAAGAATTACTTATTTCTGCCTAGAGAACCACTGTTTCATGGTTACATCCATTAAAAGGTGCTCTTCTGTGAGGATACAGTTTAAATAATTGACCATAATACACTACAGACTGTCCTCAGTACTGAAGAACATCACGTAACTTTAGTTAACGTTAACTAAAAATGTTTGCAAGGCGTTTCTAGAGAATTTGTACTTAGATTATGAACCAAAGAAGTTATTTTTGTGTTCATGATTATCAGTGAGAAGATAAACTGCACACTACACCATATCTTGCCACCAGGCACAGAACTAAACCAACCATATGAAATTAAAAGTATTTGTAATAATAATTTTTTTTTTGTAAGAAAGCTTCAGTGAGCAGGTTTCTTTCAAATCTAGGTATAGATCTCATAATTAAAACATGATTGAATATAGGTGAGGCTTTCTTTGTAAGTAAGTAAAACTTCTTCCAGTGTAAAATATTTTAAAATAAAGGATTTTCTTCATGGTCTCCCTATTTCCTAAAGTTTGTTTTCAACAGATGTTGGTGCTGAACAGTTAGCAGAGAGGGTGGTGAAATAGGTGGAGTCTTGTCCAGCTGTGTTTTATTTAATGTGTGACTGCAGTGATACTACACAGACTGAAATCAGATACGTCCGTGGAACAGCTGCTATCCTTAAACCAAGTTCTAAATTTCTCATGAGATAGAGAACTGGGCTTGGAGTAGAATATGACTACCTATGTATTTCACACATTATGCGTAATACATACACAATGTGTCTAAGTATTCCCAGAGACTTACAGTGAAGTTCTAGTTCAATAGAATTGCTGAATGTGTAGCATCATTTTAAGCACTGGTAATTTAAACAATTTATTCTTAGATAATTCAACATATGTAGTTTTCATTCAGATTAAGCAGTATGTGGGGTTTTTTTAAAATGCCTTTATTGTTACTAGTTCTCTTTCTACCATGTATGTGTATCACTTCCAGATTTGGCTTGTGACTGTTTTGTGCTCCAAGCAGTCAGTGGTAATCAGCACTAAAATTTAATTTATATTTAATATACCAGATTATAAGGTACAGTGTTGGCTCACATATGAAGAAGGGGATGCTCTAAAAAAATCCAATTCTTTGTGTAATCATGGATCGTGTTGTTTTTGTGGTCTCCTGATGAGTGTAGGTGCTGTGATCAACACATTTCCTGGCATGACCATATAAATGGCACTGCGTTCTAACTTCTTACCCTGTTTTTTTTTGTCCCCACCTTTACACGTATCTGTGGTCTCTTTTGGAGAGCAGATTGAGCCCAAGGCCTGTAAGTAAACTTCATCTTGTTGAGGTCAGCAGAGTGCACTGTGTTGACCTTTATAGATGCTGTTTCTCCAGGGTTCACGAGAGCAGAGCTAATTCGGGCATTCCTGCCCTTGTAATGGGAGGGCTGGCTTGTGTTCAAGACCACCTTGAGGAGCCCACACGGTTTTTCAGAAGTGGGGACCCTCAATGCAGCAGCAGAAGGCATTGCACTGCCAGCCATTGGCTTGTCACTTGTCACAAATGTGAAGGTGCCTGTTTAATTTGGGTGTTTGGTGTGCTAAGGGTGGTGCCACACTGGGTAGGAGGTGGCAGGGGTGAGTGTAGCAGTGTTTTCTGTTCTCCAGACAGGTCACTGCTGTTTCTTGGCTATTGCACTGAGGTAGGAGGGTGAAGCAGGGCCGCCATAGTGTGTGGTGCTGTCTGTCTGTCTGTCTGTCCGTCTGTCTGTCTGTCTGTGTAACACAAGCTTCAGTTTTGGAAATAGAGGTGTCTGTGCCAGAAAATTAATTCTTCAGTGCCAGGTTGGTAAGAGGTTTATACCAGCAAGCAAATACAAGGGAATGTGTGAACTCAGTTGCTTATTATCTCCCCCTCCCCCCCTTTTTTTAAAGTTTTTTAAATGATAGTTTCCTGTATGTCCGTATGTGTTACAAAAGAAGAGGTGGTGTTTTTGTTGGTTTTGAGTTTTTTTTCTTTATTGAGAAAAACACAGATGTTCTTGGGGATTAAGTGAATGATCTGTAATTGCTATTATTGAAAAACTATATATTGAAGTAATTGGTGAAGTACAGCTGTTGTAGAAGACAAAATGAGACAACAGTGGAGCCTAAAAGTAAAGAACCAGTATCAAGGAAACAAAGAGGGAAAACACATCAAAGTAATAATACTGGCAATGAGCTATTGGTTTGATTTATTACATTATGTTTTACAATGTGTGACAGAAAGGAGATGACACATTGTGATGCATATAACAACATTTTTCTTATGATGAATGGTTAAAGGCTGTTAGATCTTCCAGGGAAATTCAGACGATATGATATCTGTAAGGAAATCAGGAACAGCTTTCATCATGTTGTGTTTGTATTGCCAGCGAAACATTCACAAAGTGATGTCAAGATGAACTAAGATGTTCAGCAGAGAGAGAAATGGTGTACCTTTTCTTGGAAGGCAATTTCTTGGAAGGCATGAAAATATTGGGAGTCATGGCTGTCTATAAGGTGTTTAAAAATGTACTGTAGGATAAGTTCAGTGACCAAGGGATTGAATAATGGTGAATAGCCCTGAGAAACTGGAAGGTAATCATGCACCAGAGGTAATGGTGAAGAAGGGAGCCAGCATGTAGATGGTGTACAGAAGGCACTGGGCCTCATAAAACAATGATTAAAGGGAACAGAAAATAGACATGTTTTTCCCAAGGTTGCTGAGAGTAAGTGTGGGGTAGCATCGCATGTTGGATTTGTCAGCGATAAATCTGCTGAGGTTCAGGAGAGAATTTAAGTGGGTTGACAAGGAATGAGGATGGAGGAGAAGGCATTATGGCATGAAAAGGTCAGAGAAAGAGGGACACAAAGAGAGGGAAACATGGAGTGTTCAGTGAAATGTGGATGAAGCAACTGAGATTTTGAGATACGACTTTCACAAGTAGCAATTCGTGTATCTCCCTGTGCTCTGCAGATGCCACTGCTGATGGAGGAGAGATTCAAAGTTGCCAGGCATAAATCTGAAATGCTGTGTGAAAATGAAACTGAAAGGCTAGAATGAGGAAGTAGAGGGAATCTTTTTGTTGAAGGAAGAAGAATTACAGGGATGTTACTGGTGAAAGAGAATTGTTATCAAGAGAGGCTCTACAGAGTATCATAAAAAATGGAAATAGAAAAAGAAGGGAAAAGAGGGTTTTGAATCAGTATTAATAGTAGATAAGAAGGTGAATTGCAGGATGAAAAATACTATAATGATTCCGTATCCTCAGTGACAAATTTTTATGGAAATACTGCAGCCTGTTTGAAGGAGTCTTGGGTATCAATTAGGACGTTTTTACATTGCCATAGTTTTAATTATCAGCTTACTATTTATGTTAAATGAGATAGAAGGGGTCAATGAATCTAAGCATGTTAATTTCAAACAAAAATTTTCTATCTTCTCATATTTAAAGAGCAATTTGATTTTAGTCTCCTAAAAAGTAAGCACCACATATTAGAAATTTACTCAGGAATTGCACCATAGAACAACAAGGAGCTTTTTCTCTAAAAGGTATCACCAGGTTTTTCACTCTGCCTAATGCTTGGCTGTTTCATTGCTGCTCTGAAAGTGAGATTGGAACACTCTGTTCAGTTGCTATAAACCACTTGCTTGGAAAATTTTTTGAAATTTTCACTTTGCTTATTTTTTGCTTTCAAGTGTGTAGGGACTTTGGTGTTTGCTTATTTAGCATATATAAAATTACTGTGAGAAAAAAGCTGTGTCAGCAAAGGAACTGTGAAACTAAGATAAGAATATTGCTTGAAAGGAAAATGAAGTTTACTTGAGTTACCTTTGTTTTATTTTTTTTTTCCCAACCAGCTTCTTACTTTTTAATTTTACTCATCTGTAACTCTGGGGCCTAATCCTGAAATTGCCAAAATCATCATATAAAATTCTGAGTTCAAAGTAACTGAAATTGAGGGCGTTTAGGAACTCTGCATCCTGCAGATTAATAAGAACAGATATTGAATTATTAAAGAAATGTGTATTACCCACCACCCAGAAGTGTCCAGATGACCAGTAAACAGAATAAAAGGAGTTTCCTTCTCAAAACCAGTTTGTCCAAACAACTTACTTCATTGAATGATAATGGCATTTTTGTTTTATAGTTACTTAAAAAATAAATTAATAAATTCTTTGAAGACCATTGTTAAGTAAATTGAGCGGATAATCTCAAACATTTCATGCAACATTATAAACAACTCAGGTTCAGACATAAGAATGCTCATCTTATCACTGAAATGCTTCATGTGACAAAGTGCCACTTTAACCATTTAGGTGAGGCTTTGTCCATCTTCATCTTTCCATCTGAATGAATAAAAACAAATCCATATTTTTTAAAATTACATACTTTTAATTAATATGCAGAGGAAATATGGCATGATGGTTTGCAGTACATTTTTACCAGAAAATAATGTGGAAGAAATAATAGCTTGCTATTTTACAGGAAGTTTAGAGAAAATGACTGTCCCTTTCTTAGAGAAATACACCCATCTTCTTAGAATATACATATGCTACCTACTATTTTCAGCAAGAAAATTAATTTATTATACTGCCATTTTTAGTAATCCACCTCTTTTGGCTCAAGTGTTACTGAACCAGAAATGTCAGCTGTTTGTAAATTCCTGTGTCTTTTCAGTTATATTGCACTCTATTCACACTGTACCTCAACTACATCACAAAAGTGGATCTTAAGGTTTGGGAACAGTAAACACTGAAAGAATATGTAAAATTATATTGAATTGTAGTGGGAATAACTCTGACATAATTTCTTTTTGAAGACATCCTAGTAGCTTTTTTTTATATATATTTTATATATCTATTTTTGCTTGTTTATTGCCAGTAGGCAAAGGGCTATTTTAATTGATATGAACCATCCAGTGTTGGCATTGGTGAGTTTGAAGCAATCTGTGGACTGGGTTCTACTAAATCTTAACTAAGCTTTTAATGACATTTTTATAGAACGACATTGATGAGATTTGATTGGTTTCTGGATGGCAAAGGAACCTTCAACAGCCGGGCAACTCTCAGACTGATTAATTTCATTTTGAAAGAGGCAAAAGAAGGGGTGGGATTTTTTGTTGGTTTGTAAGAGCCATATTTATGGTAATATAAAGGAAGAAAAGTGCAAGTTTACTAGGATCGCGTGAGATGGATTTGATAAGTTATGAAAAGATACAGAAGAACGTTTTATTTACATCCTTGTATATTTTTCTCATGCAGTGAAAAAAATCCCCAAAGGAAGCCAACTGAATAGTTTCCAAAAGCTATTTTTATTAGTAATATTTATTGTTTTTGTGGCTGAGATAGGTTGTTTTCTCAAATGCAAAGTTTGACTGTGCAGCCAAACATTCAGCTGGGGTTTCATCTTCAAACCATTAGGCAAATATTTAGCAATGCTGTTAAGAAGCCATCTTTATAAAATGATTTCCTAAAATCTTTCTTGATTAATTGACTTAAACAAGAAGAAATTGTTTCTGTGGTTAGCAATTCCTAGAAATTGAATGTTGTAAGTGATGAAGGAAGCATGGGCAGATAGAAGGGCATTCTCATCACTCTGCAGTGGAGTTTCTAAGGCCAGCTTACTTGCTTCCTTGTTTTGCCTCGAATCACATATGGTCAAATGTCTCACCTTCTGTGTAAATGTTTAGATTGTTTTGCATAGTAGAAATCAAGTTTTTTACCAATTGCAATTATGAAAGTACTAAATAATTTTTGACTGTCAACACTGCTGTATGGCTTCTCTTCTAAGGTTGCTGTTTTCCGTAACAGGACAGCATTTTCTTACTAGGCATTTCACACTTGTGTTTTTGTTTTCATTCATGGTTGCATAATATAATGCATGGTTCATTGCAAGGGACTGAATATTTCATAAATTTTAAAAATAGTTGTAGAGCTGCTTTTTTTTCCCTGGTTATGTAGGTTTTTCATTGTAGCTCAATGAAAACTGTGACTCAAGAAAAAAATGCAGATTTTTTTTAAAAAAGCCAAGTCTTTTATGTTCAATAATTGCAGATAACTGAGTAAACACATGTGACAGATTGTTGAAAGGTACTGAACCACTGCTGACTGTGAGAGATCAAGAAATCCCAAAGACTTCCCACCCAGAAAAAGGCCTTAGTTGCAACAGATGAGACTATAATGGTTGCACAGGACAGTTGAATACAATTGTCAAGTCAGATGTCCTGGTTATGGCAAATAGGTTATTGTATAGGTAATTGATTAATTAGGATTGAGACAAAGGAAGGAGTGTTTCACGTCTGCTAATGAGACATGTAGATGTCACTGAGTTAGAAAATAACAGAGAAGAGTAAATCATGTAAGCGTGTAATCTTGTAAACACTGAAACCTCAGATTTCACAAGTTAATCTTGTTTTGCATCAGTGTGCTCATTACTGAAACAGCATCCATTTCTACACCACGGGAAGTGGCATTGAAGAGCTGTCACATAAATTGGAAGCCTGGGGATCATGTTTACGGAGACTTAAGGAAAGCATCTGATACAGTCTGCAACTGCCTACTCAGGGAAAATATTGAGAAATTCCTGGATTCAGCTGACATATGGAGACCTGATAATTTTTAAGTGATATACTAAACCCGGATAATACATTTACATTTCTTTTCTGGGTTATAATTGAAAGCAGAGCAAATATGCTTCCTTCAGTAGAGCTGGATGAAAGGGAGGTGGGGAAGTAGCCATTTGGAGAGTTTAACTCGTACCCTGGGAACCTGTCAGTCTTGTCAGCTGTGATCACAGCTCTGAGGTGTTGGCTGTCTCTGCTGGGATCACTTTCAGCGAAGTCCCAGACAGCATTGCTCAGTTGTGACTAAAAAGGGTTTCTGGTTTGTTTGTTTATTTTCTTCTTTCAGCTTTATAACTCATACCTGTGTCACCTTGAGACTGGCCTGTGATATGTTATCTTAGAAGGCTTTTACATTTGCTAAGAATTATAACTTTCACGGTAGAATATTGTCAATGTCAGCTATTTTATTTTCCTGAAAGTATCTCAGGTGCAAAGACCCATTTAAAACTCATTTAAGCCATACATGGCTTGGGACTTGCTTGTCTGACATTTCCGCTGAGCTAGTCCTGCCCTTCTGCCTTATGTTTGAAACCAGCCTAAATCCTGATTTCCAGTTATCAAGATGCCTTGGAAACATTCATTGATGTGAAAAAGAGGAAACAGCTGCTAAGTGTGTGTTGGAGGCATGTCTAGAGGTGAGCTTCTCTGTTCACACCTTTGTTGTGCAGGAGCAAACTGAGTGAGTTTGCACATTAGTAGCGGCACACTCAGTGTTGGTCAGAGTTCCTTTTGCTGTAGGCATGTTTGTGGTTTTACGGTTGACTGTGTTCACACTAATAAATAAGAAAAATTTTGCTACGCATCTGTAATGTAGGGAAAGATCGATACTGCAAACTTTGTAGATCTCACTTTCCCCAAGGCCTGCCTTAATTTACTGCCTCTGCTTTTAAAAAACTCCAGAAGATGTTAGGAATGAAAAGGAAGAGGAATGTCTTGGCCGGGACATTCAATGTTTCATTAGGCAGAATGTGGGAAGCATTATAATCTTGGGAAAGTGTCGGCTTACTGTGAAATACTGTATCCCAGAAACAATGTGGAAAGTTCAAAAATTTCATTAGTTAAGCATATTGTTGTTTTTCTCATGGACATGGCTTACATTTCTGAGGTGAGCAAACTGGCTGGATCTATCTTTTGCTTTTCCTAGAATATGTTTTATTTAGGATCTTGGAGCAGGAGAGCAGTTGTGTGATGCAGAGCTGTAACCATGTGGCTCTGTTGTAGGTCATTCATTTGTGATAAACGTTTCATGTGCCACTGGCATCTTCACATCTTGAACGGGTCCTGTTCAACCCACCCAGATTTTTGTACAAGGGATACTCATTACTGATGCTCTGGTCATGTGCCTTTCCACCTCGCAACCCTTCCCAATCCTTTCTCTGGGTCCCCTTTGTCTTCTGCTTCTCATCCTCTCTGAGGACTGTGGCAATATTGCAAACCCTGACATGTATCTCTTATCCTAGGTTTTTTTATACGTATAACTGTGTCCTTTTTCACATGTGCTTCATGTTTTCTGCCTGTCATCTCATTTTGCACACAAGTACAGTCAGCTGTAATTGCTTAACAAAAATATATGTGCTAATACAAACCTAGGAGGAAAGTGCTTACATTGCTGGAGTTGTTTGCTAGAAAGCCTTTAAACACGTTGCAGAAGACAGTGGTTTACTGCAGAATTTGCTGAAGTAACTAAACCTTTTAAAAAATGTCAAGGACTGATGAATTTGTCAAGCTTTGTGTGGCACATGACTATTACTTCATAATAGCAGGCACCTCTGCAACAAAAGAGAAGGGTAATGAAGGAGATACGTAGATACACTTTGCCCTAATTATCTTCACATCTTTAATATTTCAATGCTCTTCTCTTCTTGAATCAAACTTTTGAATTGTGTATGCTAGTTCTGTTGTTTCATGTCTTTCCAGCAAGAAACATTCTGATAACAATTCTTTTTTTCGCTAATGATTTGTTAGCAAGATTAGACATCTGTTAAAAATACTAAGAGGTCAGAGGCCAAACACATTATTTTCTTTGAAAACTGCAATGAACATTTGCCAGTATATGTAAAAACTTCTCGTTCAACCTTCTATCATTTTTAGAGCAACCTTCAATCATTTTAGAATATTTGATTTAGTATTACAATTCAGGGTTATATTCCTTTGCAGAATAATATATGGGGGCAAGCTTGCAGAGCTCAAAGTCAGGAAAACAATCTTTTTACTGGGAAACTGAGGAAATTTATTTTTAAAGACAAACAGAATTGCTGATGCAATCTTACTATCCCTGTCAGACAAGTCTTATTTTACATGAAATTTTAAGGCACCAAAGCTTGATAGAGTTAGGCCAAATTAATTCTGTTGTTTTCACTTTTGTTATTAAGGGGGCAAATAATGTCAGTCTTTGATATTTCTGTGTTGCTGTTTTTTTCCTATAGGACAGTTGAAAAAGGGTAAGAACCTGTCAAGGTACATGTACTTAATTGCAAAGGGCTCCGTAGTGGGTGACACGGAATCATGAAGTCATTTAGGTTAGAAAAGACCCTTAAGTTTGTCAAGTCCCACGATTAACCTTAACTCTGCCAAGTCCACCACTAGACCATGTCCCTAAGGCCATATTTAGACATCTTTTAAATACCTCCAGGGATGGTGACTCAGCCACTTCCCTGGGCATCCGGTGCCAATGCTTTATCACCCTTTCAGTGAAGAAATCTTTCCTAATATTCAATCTAAACCTCCCCGACACAACTTTGGGCCAATTTAAGTGGAGTTCTTTAATTCCTGAAAGATTAGGCTTTATTAATGGATTCATAAATTCATGCTAAATAAAATCAATATCTTTGACCATAGGAAAGTAACAAAACTTTTGAACTGTTGTGTGATTTGTCATGGGGGTTTTATTAATAAAACGCAAAATTAAAAGTATGGATCCCATATATTTTTCTATCTTTTAATTTGTATCCAACACAAAACAAAAGGAAGGTATTTCAAATTGGTTGAGTCTGAAACAAAAACATTCTACACCCTCACATTAAGTTGAGCAGCAGTGAAAAAAAATCTTATTTTAATATATGTATGTCAGTGTGACATTGCCTAGAAGGGATGAGAATGTTTTGGAGCCCAAATGAAGTTTTTCCAATTCATTTTAATTAGCTTAATATAATGTAATCTTTCTGGCATTCTTTAAATTGTGATTATTAACCATTTATGGTGGTTTTGCAAATATCTGTAGTATTTCTTAGAAAATGCATCATTTTAATTGCTTGTTAATGTTTAACAAACACTACAAAAGATTTATTTTCTGATAGCCAGTTCACACTTTATGCATTACTACATACTTGGAAAATGTTATGTAATTGGATGCATAGAATATGGTTTTTAGTATTTATAAACACTCCCACCAAAGACATACAGTTGTAAACTGCAGTCTGTTCATAGACTTACTCCAGGGTATGCAAAACTGGCTGGAAGTGGCAGTAATTTCAAAACAATTACTAGGGCTAAACATAAGCCGTTATATTTTGTCTCCAAATACTGTAAGAAGCATGTAGTTGGTATTTGAAGTCCTCCTTTGTTTGTTGAAGACTTTGTTTGTTGTCCCTCCATTTGTGGAGGGAATGCCTTGTGTGACTCCTCTCTATACTTGACTAAATCTGCACATCAGAATAAGATTGCAGTAATTACTAATGTTCCCACACAAAGATTCTTTAGCTTTTTCATCAAATTTAGAACAAATATTCTACAGGGTAAACAACATTAATTGTTTTACTAGTTTGGTTCTTTTACTTACAAAGAAGCCCATAAAAAGAGCCTTGGTAAGGTGCATAGACAAAAATTAGCAGGTACAGTAACTGAGGATTCCTGTGCAAGCTGGATTCAGTCTGTGTGGTTGCATTTTGTGATCACATCTTCCTTTTTTATTCTGTAGAACTGTCTCTGTCTTAATGCATGGTTTGGATGGAAATCACTGAGCAGCTGCTCGGTGTTTGTCCTCTTACTGTTCAGGGTGGGATTCTAGGGATGACTTACTGCATGCTGTTCAAACCCACCTCTGAAAATACAGGCTTCTATGCATATTTTTTTGTTTTGCTCATCATTACAATAAATAATGGACTTTAAGGTCACTAATTTGTCCTATGTCTTAATACTTATCTTGGAGATGGGAAGATGAGATACAGTTGCACTGGAAACCTTTAAGTCTTGAATGCTTAATTTTACAGGTGTATAAATTAGTTTTCTGGTATGTGGAGAGGGCAAGTGAGGAGCATAGTTACCTCGGTGTAAGGAATCCTGTCTCAAATTCCTTTGTGTCTGTTTGTTTTATCCCTTTCTTTCCATTTTCCCTTCCTGTGTATGAAAGATTTCTTTGTAGCTTAGCTGAGAACTTTGGTTTTGGTTGGGAAGTAGGTAAGCTTGATTTTATGCAAGTGTTAAAATTTAATTTGAAGTTCCTCCATTTTTAATAGAATTTTTAGGTATATTTTTAGGTATAATGACTTAATAAATAAGAAGTTACTTCTACACAGGAAGAAAATGTTAACTTGAAAGTAGTTTCAACCTTTTTCTAGAATTACCAGCAAAATAGAAATAATCAAAATAAAACATACATCATTTGCAAACTGGAATTTTATTGCAGCTAAATGGAACACAAAATATCTCAAAATATCTGAACTTTGTTCTATTATGTAAGCAATGAATTTTGTTAAGGATTAAAATTGGCAAAAGTAAGTTCTTCCACTCCTTCTTTAAAGCCCTTTCCAAAGTATGTATATGGTATTTTGATAGTTTTTGTAACTATAAGCCTGCTTAGTGGAGTGTTGAGAACTGTCTTAAAATACATTTTTATCTTGACCAGTCATAGCTACCTTTGTTTTGTGCTGGGGGGAGTGCTGATGCTGTGTAATTGTGTACTGTATGATTAAACATACGAAGAAGTCAAATTTTA